>CAVNYN010287414.1:4798-21910 GCA_963692815.1 Nyctanthes arbor-tristis
TCTCTCTCTCTCTCTCTCTCTCTCTCTCTCTCTCTCTCTCTCTCTCTCTCTCACACACACACACACACACACACACACACACACATGTCACTACACACATCAAAACATTTGCATTGGAGATGCTCTTCAACATAATTAGCATGTTAGTTGTGTATCAAATATTTTCCGCAGCTCTTCTTTTAGGACAAACAACAGCATGACTTACCTAATAACACTCGATTTGTTGCCAAAGAGCTTGACCAAGTCCACAGCATTTCCGCCACTCTTACTGATAGTGATGAGGGGAGGGCAAAGAGAGGTACTATTCTGTCAGCGTGTGATTGTGAAGAGACAACTTAAAGAAATACAACTGTTCTACAGATGTTTTCTCTTTCAGCGCGTAAAAGATAGGAAAACAATAATATAATACCTGGCAGAGAAATATTCACCCGCTCGTCGTCCTTTCTTACTTATTCTGCTTTCCTTAGCAGAGGTTACACTTTGTAGGGCAATCTAAAAATTAGAAGACAAATCTTGTAATGGAGATAACTGGATTGCAAATGCATAAGTCTATAAGAGTAATGCTACTAATCACCACATGTAATCATCAATGTCTGCTAAATATCAGTAGATCCAACAATCGGTCCATACAAGTTTATACATCATTTAATGCCCCTATATAGTTACAAAGTCAGGCAATGAAAACCAATAGTGAGACAAGCCGAGATCTATTGTCTCCATCTTCCTCTCTCCTTAGCTATTCCTCCCACTAAAAAGTCGCGCATCACCAAATAGAAAAATGGAATCTTCAACTACTGTCAATAAACTAAAAATGGGGGCACTAAATAAATTTACTCAGAAGCACATTATCCGTATTGCAACATGAGCAGAAAACTATTGTGAATTCATCGATCTCTTTAAAATGATGCCGTATAAATGGGAGTGATTGCCAAGGATTGCAATATCCTAGTAGTTCTTTGAAATTCAAGGCACGTATAAATGTTGTTCGCCTTCTGAACCTAGTTTTATACTAACATGTGATTGCTTATGTATAGCCAACAATAATAGGGGGTGAAAAACGAAGATGAAATGCTATTGATGGACGATGGACATTGGCAGTCAAAAGGGATGCCGGCAGTATTGATGACATATGGTCGTATCAGTAACAAGGTCTTTGTATGCAACAACATTTTAGGGGTCTAATAACAATTTAGGGGTCCATTTAACAATTTTTGTTAATATCATTTAATGCCAATTCATTTCTAGTTTTCATTTATTAAAAAAATAATAAAGACCCCATTTTCCATTAACGTGTCAATTCAAACAGACAGCTGGGAACGATCTTATTGGGGTTGTTGCGAAACATAGCATTAGCCAGAACAGTAGGAGAATAAGACAGAAAAAACTATTGTGAATTCAAAATTGAATTCTAACCTCGTAGAGTTGCTCCCAGATAGCAATAGCAATGGCAGGCTGCAAATCGAATGGGCAATCAGTTTCCAGATGCAGTTACTCTCCACAGTTGAAATCAGGAAAAAATAACCATGACAAATGCCACAAAGAGAATATTGTTCCTTAAGTGAAAACATTCATATTAAAGCATTATTTTGTTATTCGAAAAGCCATTAGAAGTACAGTACTGCTGAATGCAACACAATCACCAAACATAAATTGTGGGCATCATAGATGACAGAACACACAGCAAGAAAAGCATGCACCAAAAAATCAATTACATATTTTTAAAACTAAAAATGCATTTCATTATTAACGAAAGATAATCAGCCAAAAATTACATTCTCAAGCCACCAAATAATTCACATGAAAACACAAAAATCAACCAAATACCTTCTAAACTATTTACTCACCGTCAAAAAGTACCAAAAATTTTGGTAATATTCCCCAAACTAAACCAAATGATAATTACCGTTGAAATTTAATTCTCACTGGTAATGATAATATATCATTTCCAATTATAAAAGTACCACTTCCCTGCTGGCAAAAGATTGTACCCTGAAAAACTCACAAACCCCAAACTCTGGCATGATTGAAAAAAAAGCAATTACATGCATGCAACCATCCACCACCTTCGCCCCAAGACACACACACACGCATAGATTAGTATTTCTAAGAGTCACACATTGTAAAGATTCTGTTCCTCATTTGCCAGAAATGCAAGGACACAAAATCATACACAACAGGTATTAGAAAAGTGTCTAGTGCATCCAAGGTAAATTAGCATTTGAGACGTGAGAGATACTGATTCTCCAAACTAGGAAAAATCCACGCTTCACACCTGACCTCATATCTACCAACGTCAAAAGAAAAGACAGAGTTGGTGCACTCGGAGATGGAGCCGAGAAATAACAACTATCCTACTCAGGAAGCTATAATTGTTGATAACCCAGAACTATGGCAAGGAAAATAAAAGTAAATTATGCAGCATGATCCCAGTAAGAATATTTTTGTCCTCTTTACTTGTATTCCTTTTGCCATAAGAAGCAATTCATAATATCAAAGCCATACCCAGACATCATGCACAGATTACGGAAATCAACCAGTATGTGCCTGTAAGCCTTTTGAGAGCGATATCTGTGTAAAAGAATTTTAAAGCAAAGATTCCAAGCGAGATAAGGGAGAGGTTATTCTCTAGATAAAAAGGTAAACACATTTAGTCTTGAGTGAGAAGGGACTCCCTCACCCTTTGTCCATCAATAACGGTCCTTTCCCATCCATATCCTCTTCACAATCTCCCAAATTTATCAAAAGTGAATTCATCTAGTATGTTTCTATCCTTTTGTAAGATACCCTGATGCCAAAATGTCATTCAGTAAATAACTTTCGTCAAACAGTTCAAATGAGAAAAATAATAATGGCTTATTTACCTTCTTTATACACTGCAAACTTGAACCTAAAGTCATGCTTTAGTCCTGGAATTTCACTTTATATATATAATGCTCGATCAATCAATTGAATATTCGAATTATAAGTTTTATGAATTCAGGAACACCAAATCAAACCTCTTTGCCGGAGACTAGTTAAAAGAATATTTTAAAGAAAATTGAAAAGGAAGCTTCTACAGAAACTAACACCAAGCAAGAATTTCGGCACACAAATGTTGCAGGGTATCCTTTCGAAGAAGAAAAGAAAGCAATTAAGAACCATTACGAACCTTTTGCCAAAGGTTTCAATTTGCAGTATCCTTTTCCAACAGCGAAATACAATGAAACATCATAGTAAATTGAAATAAAGATCCAAGTTGTTGAAAAGATCAATTCATGTTACATCGCATCGATCGAGTTCATCTATATGCCTATTGGAAACTGAAATTACATCGAACCTATCAAATTCTACTCGAAAACTAGATCTATTATAAAAGCCAAATATCCTTCCTGGCAGTTTTATTCATTATAGAAGATCAACCCCATATTCTAAAAGATCCGTTACAGTAATTAGACCATTTCCACTTTCCTAGGTTTTTTGGAATTGGTCAAGTTGTTGGCTCTTCTGCAACAGATCTTTGGGAAAATGAAATTGATTTTTTGTAATGAATAAAACAGCCTAGAGGGATATCTAACTTTTGTAATACAATAATAGATCTAGTGTTCAAGTTGAACTAAATAGGTATGATGCATACTGATGAATTTGGGCGGTGCAATATAATATGCATTAATCTTTTCAGCAATGAACTCGATCTATTTTCAATGTAGCATGATGCTTCCACGTAGTTTGCCACAATATACGTGTGTGTGTGGGGGGGGACACACACGACAAAGTAAAATATGTCACTAGAATGTTCGTAATGATTCTTCATCGCTTCCATTTTCTCCTTTGAAACGATACCTTGCTACTTCATACTGAAATTCTTGCTCGATGTGAGTTTCTATAGAAACTTCCATCCCATTTTCTAAAATTTTTTTTATTAACTACTCTTCAACGGAGAAGGTTTGGTTTGGGTTCCTAAGTTCATAAAACTTATAATTAGAATATTTGATTTGATCAATGAAGCATTAGTTTCTTGAATACCAACTCATATTCATAAGTTGCATGACAGTCAGCAATAATCAACTAGTGGTGTCCAACAACCATAAAGCAAATGCTAGAAAGCAAAGGGATTCTCTTGGCGTTATCAAATGAACTAGTGTCTTGTGATGGCAACTAGTAACCACGTGGTGAATTTATCTCTTGTATAAGTGGACGTAGGTTATGGAAGCTAGGACGACAAAATATAATCAGTTAAAACTACTTTTTCTTTTTCCTCTGCTCACAAACATTCTACTTTTACCTGTTTTTATATCTCATACCAAATATTGTAAACCTGAAAAGATTGGAAGTGCTTACTCCAACTTCTGGGTCTTCAATGTCCATATCTTTGCAAAAAACTCTAGCAAATTCTTCAGGATCACTCTCAAAGTTATTCAACTCCTGACATAATTGTACATATTCTTGTCAAATAACTGAAGCAGATATTATAAGCACTCTATTTGCTCTGCAAAAGCAACACGATTCTAAGGGGTACGTTCAAGAAACAGAATAGCATTCAGTTATACTGACCCACAAAAAATGGTCCTTGATGAGAGTGTGGTTGACACGGAGATCAAGCTGGATCACCATACATTAAGAGAAGAACCATAAACTTTAGCGCCATAACTTTTGGTTAATTTATCAGTGTAAGCAAATACAGAATACGCACCCACACGCTCCCACACACAAACAAAAAAAAAAAAAAATCTAGTCTTAGGAGACGAGCAACTGAAATCAAAATATTCTTCTTGAAAAAACCTTAATAGGGACAACTCTCTCTCCAATGTACATATCTTGCCCTTCGTATGACCGGAATCCTGTAAGCTGTGTCTGCGAGAAGTGTAATTTAAACACCAGAACTCATAAAATGGGTAAAATGATATTTTTTGGGACTTAAATCAATTGAGATATTTTTATGAGATAGAATCCATGGTGTTTCCGAATATCCCCAAAAAAGGGCCATTACATTACCCAATTTTGATTGAAATATGAGAAAATAAAGAAATGTGCCAAAATAAGGACAGAAAGACAATTATGTGAATTGATTGTTATATAATACCTGGATTGATTGAGCAATCTGTGTGACAAAAGCAGGTGGAAGCTTCAAGTCTTTCACTGTTCTCTTTGCAAAAACCACCACTTCGGAGTCAGGATCTGCAGTAGCAAAACACAAACTTATTTCATGGATTTGGCAAAATGCAGAAGCAGCAAGAGATGTTAATTAATTCAATTAAGTGAATCAATGACTGACACAAACTGTCCATTACTTTTTGTTCACATACGGAAAATGGAACATTAGCTATCCATATAATATTTACTGCATTTGAACACACTAATCCGTATTAATAAATGCATACTTATCCTCGCTCATAAGGATTCAAAACCTTTCGCCTCCTCAATTGTTGGATAGCACCTGGTACTATTTCTAGCATAGGAAAACATGATCCAGTTCAAGACCAAAACGGATTACGTACAATAACCTGCCTATTCATGAATATAATTGCTATTTCTTGAAGTGTGAAGTCTTTACAATTTCTTAGTATCACATAGGGGCAATCAGCTTTCCTAGTGTTTACTGTTTACAGCTAAGATGTCAATTATCTGTTTCTATTAACATTTCAATGGAAAGTTGGCACCAGCCTCATACAAGCCATTTGGCTTTGCTTAAAAACTAAAATTGTTTCTTTTGGGCTTCGATCAGTGCCAGAATGGTACGGCCGAAATAGGATGTTCTTTTTTCTTTCCCCCGTCTCTTTTACATTTTCCCCCACCTCTTAAGCTAGGCCATATATGCTTTCATTAAGATGATGCAAGAAATGATACAAATCAATAAGAATACAAGTTTATATGTGGCGAGGGTCCAAGGAAGAAAAGCATGCGTAATTACCAGAAGGGTTCCAAGTGAAAGCATCTCTAAACCTCTGGTCATCTATTTCAATATCCAGACGTATAGGAACAAGGTTCTCCGACGTCGGACTGCAATCCATAGGAATAAAAACGACAATAAAAATCATTAACAAGAAACAAAATACCCCAGGAACAGGAGAAGAAATTCGATTGCTAAATTTATTGGAGGTTACTCACATTCTGAACTTGACGAGGTTCCTGGACGTACCCCACCCTGAGTGCGATTTCATGTTTCCGCACTCTCCCTCACAAAAGAAGTTCGATTATTGAGGCTTAATTTCTCGATTATTGCTCCTGAAATCACCAAATACTATTTCAGTAAATGGCTCCAAAGTCGAAGCCACACCCCACGCTGACAAACTGTTGAAAAACCCTTGTTTTTTTATTATTATTATTATTATTATTATTATTATAATTGCCTTGGGAAGGGGGAGGGGGTTTCCTTAAGAAAACAGATCTGGTTCCAAAAGTGGAACCAAATTTGCTGATGCGGAGCGCCACATGGAGTGATGGGCCCGTTTCCAAATTTCAAAACCTCCAACTCCCAAAGCAATGTTAAGAGAAAAGACCACAGAAAGCAGCGTAGCAGAAGATCAAGTAATTATCCACTTGATTCCGATCCACAAAATCTTCCATGATGAGCAGAAGAAAACCAAATCCAGAAAAAATGAACAATGCACTGAAAAAACAAAAAATGGTCAAATTGGAAACCTTCTCTTCCCCTTTGCTCTCCTTAGTATCGGGCCTACGATCGGCAAAGATGAGGAATTCGTCTAGCTCTCCCATCTTCTACCCCCACGACACTTGCGAACTCTCTCCCCTCCCCCCAAAACACCAAAAAATCCACACTGGTTTGAAAAACAACCGGCGGTAGCAGAATCAAGAGAGAAATTAACCCAAGAAACAAAAATGATAATTTTACCTGATTTCCACTTGGCAAAGAAACCCTGCACTGAATAACTTCAGAAAAATGAACCCTCAAACCCACCACATAGTGTTCTTTAATTCTCCTAGAAAAAAAAGAAAATCTCAGATTCAACACAATTTAGACATAACTGAACTAAAAAATAATTAATTTTCTGCAATTTGGCCAATACAAAACTCTACAAGTAACACAAAAAGAAAACCCACAAAATTTCCACCAGTAAACTATGACTTTGATTCACTGAAAAAAAAAACAAAAATAAACCACTGCATTACATAAAGATTCAATCTTTATCTCTTCACCAACTGAAACAATGAAACCCTTTATACTAATTTCAAACTCTTTTCACCATTCAGGGAAATGTCAACAAAAACACTAGAATTGATCTTATAATAAAAATGAGAAACCGTTGAATAAACTTTTACTTCAACTCTAGTCTCCGGGGTTCGACGTCTTTGTGGGTTACAGTGGGCGAGGTTTTAGTGCAATTCGTCGCCCTCTGGTTGCTATCCCGACCGCCGGTTGATACTCGAATCGCCGGTTGAACATCAGGAGGTATGGATTTTTACCGGGGGGAGGGTACGCGGGTGTGGGAAGTGGAGATGAGAGATCTAGACGAAACAGACAGGGATTTGGGGACTTGGGGGTTTTGAAATTTGGAGCCGGGCACATCACTCCATATGGTGCTCCACATCAGCAGATCTGGTTCCAATTTTGAAACCAGATCTGTTTTCTTAGAAAATGCCTGGGAAGGAAACCATTTGGAAAATTAATTGATTTGCCTTATAATTGGCTTGATTTAAAACCCATTACCCTAGGGAGTTCCTTTCAGGGAACAAAAAGAAAAACAGAAAAAAAAAAAAAAACGAAAGGATTAATTGGGGAGTTTTACCTTATGAGTTTAATTTAATTTAATGGAATAAAATTAAGGACATTCTCCTATAAATCTAACATAAAGCTCCCAAAAACAAGCTGTTAACCAAATAATAAAACTAATCCAGTGGATCAAGAGAATTCATCTTATCTCAATGGCGGAGCCAAGAATTTTGGTGAGTGCGGCTGAGAATTTTGAAAAAGAGAAACTGTGAACTAGTTCAATAATGAATAAAAATGACATACGTTTACAATTATCCTTTACGGATCTTCATATTCTGAAACTGCTTTACAATAAGTCCATTATCAATATTCAAAAATAGATCTCTCTCTCTCTCTCTCTGTGTGCTCGTCACCCATTCAATTGTGCGATCTATATTTCATAACATTCATTACAGAAAACACTATTTCCATGCTAGTGGCAATCGGTGGAAAAATGCCTAAGTCAAAAGCGTCTAGTTGAGCTTGAGCTCTTCTCAACGGTATTTGAGTGCTTCTCAACTGTATTTGAACCATCCTCAACTCTATTAGAGCTACCTCCAACCATACTTGAGGCCAATTCAAATCTATTTGACCTCTAATGTAACATCCCTCGAATTTTTAACATTATTTGCCAAATTACATGACATATGTTATTTTTAACTAATAGAGAGTGCCAAGTTTTGCCAAGTTTATAGCTAAATTGGCCATATTTATTAATAATTGTTGATTTTTGCCAAGTGTCTAAAACACTTGTCATTATTCTAATTTAAAATGTGTTAGCTTTGCAAAATAAAAAGACACTTGTCATTATTGTAAATTACAAACTTGCTAGTTATGCCAAGTTTTAAGGCACATGTTATTTTTATAATTAAGAAACTTGCTAATGTTGCCAAATATTAAGCCATTTGTCATTTTTATAAATGGTGGATTCCAAATGATATTTAAAAACAATTAAGTTCTCACAAGTATAAAAAGGGGCCAAAACCAAAGAAATCAAACAAGTTACTCCCTAACTTTCCACCATTCACCAAAATTCGTCCAACTATATTAGGGCAAAGAAAACATCCCTCAAAAGCCAATAAAATACCTATTTCTTATTTGAAAAAGGCTTATTTCCATATATAGAAAAGTCGTAGCATGAAAATAGTTTTAATTGAGGAATTTCAAGGCTTAAGGGCACTTTTCTATGTGACAATTATTCAAGGAATGTTTGGTGAGTAACCGGTACCTTGATTTCCTTTCTTTTGTTCATCATATTTTCATAAGATATGCATGAATTTTTAATGCATTATTATGTAAAGAAAGATTGGTTTATTGCATCGGTATCGCTAGTTAATGCTTTACCCGTTCTGAATTACTCTGTGAAACATGACCTTACTATGTGATCTTAGTCTCTGGCTATGTGATAATATGTGGCCTTGCTGTGTAGTCTTGGCCAATCTGAATCTTATTGGACTTGCTGTGTGGTCTTGGCCAATCATGTGCGCATCACGAGTAGTAGTTAACTAGTGATAGGGCCTTTTTGTGCATTCAATGGCTTTGTGCATCCAAAGGTTTTGTGAAACACATGGCTTTCCTGAAAATACGTTTTATTATATGAAAGTGAATCAAGATATTTGGTAATTTACTGAGTAGTTTGTACTCATTCCCCTTTTTTTACAATCCTGTAGGTATTAGATTAACAGCTCTGTTGCCGGATCGTCCCAAAGATGGAGAAAATACATGTATGTGATCAGACTTCGGCGGGTGACCGGGGTTTCGTTGTGGGTAGCCCACAGAACATTTAATCATCAGAGTGCACAGCGAAAGTGCCTCGATATTTTAAACTGTACTTGTATCAATTTTAATCGTTAAAGGCTTCCGCTACTGTATAAAAATTCCGTTCGCAACATCTAATCAACAGTTTCTCTTGAGCAATTCTTTTTTAAAAAAAAAAATCTCTCCATAATCTACAACATTCAACAACATGATATAACTAATAATTAAAATCATTTCAAACCAATCAAATAAAGGCAACACCCCCAATTTCAATTTGCCAATGCTAATTCAAATTCAATCAAGCACATAATATTGGAACAAATCCAAAATAGTATTGGAAAAATTCTAAAATACTAATTCAATTATAAGCACAAATTACAAACCCTAAAAATTAGACAACACAACTAAAAATCTTGTGGCAAGCCCACAGTCGCAGTATAGGAACTGAGCAAGTTTGGGTTGCTCTAGATAAAATAATTACCTTGTAATTTGTTACACTTCAATTCCCTTCACCGCCTATGACCGCTTGCCACAGTAATGTCGTCGGATAATCACAAAATTGGCTGGAGTTTTTGGCTGTGTGCGTCCCAATATATGGGTGTTAAATTGTATCATTTAGGCTCCGTTTGGTTCAAGTTATAACAAAGTTAGTTATGATAATGCCTTTTTTCTATGACAAAAACGAGAGATTTGACAAACTTGTCTTTTCGAGTCCTTTTTTTTTGTTTGAAAAATCTTTCCAGAATTCACGTGAAAGGAAGAAACACCCAAGGTCAAAAGGTGGTACCCGAAGTCAAAAGGCTGGACCCTTTTCAAACCCAAAAAAAAAAGGACAAAAGAGCTTGTCAAATGTCTTGTTTTGTCAGAAATCATAACAATTGTATTATAAACAACTTTGTTATAACGGGATCCAAACAGACCCTTAATTTTGTTCGGTTAATGGCTTGGGCAGGGTATCCACTCTGCTTGATGCGAATCGACATTCGGAGACTAAGATATCAAATAATAAAATTTGTACCCAAGATAAATCATAGCTATGGAGGTCTAAATATGACAAAGGTAGGATCAAATCAAAGGTTCAAGGCTTGAATTATGTGAAGAAGTGTTCAAATCGACTGAAACCGCGTGTCTCAAGGAATTTCGGGCCACAAAATTATAATGCATATGATTTGCGTGGGAGTAAAATTGGTCATCAGAAAATTTATCGAGTCAGTAGTCCAAGGCAACTTTCGAATCTCAATTCCGAGTTTCCTAATAAATTCAAATTCTCACAAATTTCTCAAAGGGAATAAACTAGGGTTTTTAGTTTCAAACTTAAAAAAAACTTCCCCTCATATAATGAAAGTTGTCTTTAAATAGGAAAAGAAATAATTGTAGAATTCATAAAATAATAAAAACAATTAAAGAAATCATAAAAAAGCCAAAAAAAATCAAGTCCGAGCGTAGAGAAGTTATGCGGGCGCACCAGGCAGTAGGGCCCCCACCCTCGTGGTTCTGCCAAAAATCTGCCTTGCTATGCGGCCGCATATAAGATCTATGCAGCTGCATGAGACCACGTTCTACTGGCAGCTTGTGTTCCAATGTGTATAACTTTTAGTAGGAAACTATCCCGAATTGGCTTTCTTGAGGTAAACTACATCATTGAGAGCTTTGTTAAAATTCATGCTTCCGTGATCGTATCACTACTAGTTCAAGTAAATTAAAAATTACAGTACTAAAAATATATATTTTACAATATATATTTTTAATTTACCTTATTTAATGAGCATAGTTTAAATTAATAGTTTTAGCTAAGTATTAAATGAAAATAAATTAATAAAATAATATAATTCTAAACTTCTTATAATAAGTAAAGAGCACTATATAATTAAAACACTCCAACTACTCCTTCCGTCCCAATTATATTTGCACTTTACTGGATAATTGTATTAGAAATATATATATATATATATTACAATATGTGTTTTCAATTTACGTTATTTAATGAGTATATAGCTTAAAATTAATAGTTTTAACTAAATATTAAATTAGGATAAATTATTAAAATAATATAATTTTAGAATTTTTAATAGTGACAATTAGTCAATATACACTCATTGACCCTTGTAACTAATTGACAAATTAAAAATATTGAGTCATTTTATTTAAAAGAATACGGTTAGTGTAACAAATTATAATTGAGAGTGTAATAAATATTTTTATAATTTATTTCTAATAACTATTTTTAAAATCAAAATAATTATAATTAAGAGTATTTATTACAAATGTAACAATTTACATGCAAAACCTCTTTTTTAATAAATAAAGGAGACCATTGGGAATTTGGGATTGCTATCACGTCACCAGCCGTTCAGTAAAGGAGGCAGAATTCGGGCGAAATTTAAGACTTCAAAAATGGGCCATACTTTCTAAAGAATTCATTTTTTTGTTTTCATTGGACCAGAGCGATCAGGCCCAGGGACCGCAAGGCAAGCTTCACCCGTGATTCACCTCACCTTAAAATTTGAAAAAATTTTAATGCGAACAAGTTTTGGGGCATTCCGAGAATTGAACTCGGGACCTCTCGCACCCTAAGCGAGAATCATACCACTAGACCAAATGCCCATGCGTAGTGTCGACTCTCATAACCTAAAAGAACATATCTCGGGATTGGTTTTAAATCCATCCATTTATTTATTTACGTATATATAAATTTTTTTATATATGGAGAAGATTGGATCTGTGAGGGAAATTTGAAGAGAAATAGGAGTAATTTGAACTCGGAACATTCCGCTCTAAACGTGAGCATCTAACAACTATAACACAATTCGAACCACAACATGTATGTGTAAAACTAATTACAAGTTTTACTTCATAAGTGACCATTAAAAAAAACAATGGTATTTATTTTCTTCTATTTATGGAGATCAGGCCTTCAAGATCCACGGTCAAGTTAGCACGCATTTCTTAAGAATCAAGAAAATTATGCACTCATTCTTAAAATTTAAATCGCCGATTGCTTTTAAAATATATATATATATATATATATATAAGAACTTATGCTATACACAAAATAAGAACTTTGGAAGACCGTTTGGAGACTCAAAAAACGAGACTTTATTGAACTTGCTTTATAGATGGAGATATAGCCTGACCACCTGACCACTTGTCCGACAATATCAAATGTACGAAAACTGGGTTCTCACAACAACTCCTCCTCGCAATCCTAGAGAAGTGTTCATTTCTTGCTTAAAAAGAAGGAAAAAAATTAGTAGGACTACTACTTCATCACATTCACCTCACTGAAAATCAAGAAATTATAACACCTTCTTGACGTCCAGCAGGTTGTAACGATTCTTTCTGGTTTCCATTGCTCGGTTCCACGGGTTGTTGCTGGCTAGTTTGAGGTTCCTCTTCAGTGGACTGGGAAATAGTTTGAGGGGATATTTCTTCTGATCTGTTATTGAGTTCTTCTACTTGGACGCAATGTTCTTCACCATCGGGCACTTTAGCCACAAGAGATAGGCGGCAGAGGGGGCAGGTTGTGTGAGTGGCTAGCCAAAGGTCGATGCACTCCATATGAAATGTATGCCCACAGGATGGTATCTGTTGAAGCTTCTCCTCTGACTGGTAATCCGCTAAGCAAACCGAACATCTGTTAATAGGAAAGTGGAAATTCTTTCAGATGAAAATCCTAAAGAAACTAATTAGATCCTATATTTCGTTAACTCTAATATGAAGTGCTATAAATCAAGCAACAGAAAAAGATTTGCACTCTCATGACATGCTTTGTGTTAAGGTAAATAAATAACCAACATATGACTGTTTGGACTGCTACTCTTAACAAGGTTGACATTTTAAGATTAGACCACCAAATCTTATAATGGAATCCAGCCCCATATGCTCCAACGAGCATTTCATTCCGATTGACCTAAATGAGCACGAGAATTTCAAGACTAAAAGAGCCAGCATCTTGTAGGGACATTTAACCAACATATAAGTGCTTAAGCTTACTCGTAATAATGTTGATATTTTAAAATGGATCACCAGATCTTAATATTTAGATGGTTCTCAATATTCAATTAACATAGACTACAAGACTCGAAAACAAGAACATAGAGGAATAAAAGCAAAACAAAAATTGCTATTGTGTGCATTTCTTCACCACCAAAGTTATCAAGGCTTGCTTCGTATTAAAAAAACTAAACTACTAAATAAGCAGTCAGAGATCAAACCCTCCGTTTGTCAAATACATGGTTGGTAGGAACTTAGAGTAGTGGCAGAGAAGTTTTTAAGATCAATTGCCCAATAGAATAAGATAAATATAGAAGTTGCAGACACGAAGATATGTCAATCTGCACTCCCTAGAGTTTTTAGTCAATGGGGGTGATGAACGACGATAACAATGAAAGTTATAATATAAACAATTGTTGATAAATGACAATAATTAATATTATAATATCATCATATATAACCATAACATACTGCATCCAACATCATTATAATGTTTTAAACTTAACAAAAATTGCATAAAAAAATTTGAGAAAGCATCAAAAATAAGTTCTATATTGCAGCTACTCCGGCTTAGTGTTCATATATTCTAAAATAGTTGTATAATTTTTTCATTGGTATCAAAAGTTCCCCCATAATAAATAATCTTGCCGAATTTTGAATATTATCAAGCCCCAAATTTTAAAAAGAATAGAAGAAAAAGAAAAATTACTTGAAAACTGACAAAAAAAAAAAAAATTGTTACCTGAAACAAAAATCAAGATAGCAAATCCATTTTCAACACTTTGATGTTGTTGAGAAATTTCAGACTTGTCAAAAAATAAGAAATCAAGAATCTCTCTTTTAACAAATTTTGTGTGCTCATTTGATAAAAGCATAAAGAAACAATTTAAAAAATAGAAAATAAAATTAAAAAAAATGAGATTATTTAATGTAGCTAAAGATTATATGGTCCGATTCTACTAGCAGATTTCCTCAACCATTGGTATCAGAAGATGGAGTTGGATAATTCGCATAGCAATCTAAAATTACACTGCCGATTTTGTGGTATGCATTTGGAGGTAGAAATTTTCAGTAGAAACTAGAAACGTGGAGCATTCGGGTTCTGTAGTAGAACTTGAGACAAAAAGAAGAAAGGACAAAAGATGCAATAGTAGAAGTTTATATTACAATTTTAACCTTAAATGGCTTATTATTTAAAAAACAAAAAGTATGGGGGCTAAATATGCAAATTTATTATTTCATTACACCATATAATAATTTTTTTTTTTTAATAAAAAAATTTTTTTTTTTGGCTGTGGCTGCCCCCACACTGGATCCGCCAGTGGATGATAACATTATATGATCTTTACGAGAACTTTATCCAGCTAAATTTTCTCACTCACAGTAAAGATAAAGTATATATCCTCATGTTGCTACTTTTACAGTATCTCCTATCCAAAAAGTTTGTTATCACTAAGCATTGATCTCCTACCTCGGAGAAGATACGCAGGAATTAATTTTCCAAATTGCTATCTTGCTAACTTCAAAGAACAAGAAGTAGGCAAGCACATTTATCCTCTGAAGCAGGCATCCAATTAGAACCCTCCCCTGAAATCCTTCATGCAGGGACATCATGCTGTTCTAAGCTCAATTTCTAAGAAAAGAAAAACGGAAACCCATTTTTCTTTATAGAAATGAATTATCTTCCGCGTCCTCATTTAAAGTCATTATTTAGCCGCTGCTTCTACTCAAGTAAGTCCATGTTTGCAAATCAATTCTATTTTTAAATAAAAATTGATTAAACCAATCCCATCCACATATTTCTTTGGATCCATATGTACATAACAAATCTCCACCATTCAACCACAATCATTCTCTATCTTATTTCTCATTAAAACTCATTAAAATGAGTTTACAAACGGGCGTTAACATGCACATTAACATATCTCCAAATTGCTCTTACTCACTTTGAGAATATGTAAGAATGCATACAGTAGCTCATCCAAACTGCGGCTTTAATCTTTCATGCAACCAACTGCTGACCTAAGCTCACTCCATAATATTTAAAAAATAGAAAAAGAGAACCTTACTGTGACAGATATGTAAAAATCTGAATGATAAACAATTTTATTCTTTCACATATGCCAAATCCATAGGACATTTTTGGTATGTGTATTGTTGAATCATTCTTGAATCAGTTGAGGTGGAAAATAAAAAGGTTTTTTCTGTGTGCGCTTTTTTTTTTTTTTTGGGGTGGGGGTGGGGGTGGAGGGGAGGGTGTTACATAAATGACCCTAATGTTAATTTATTGGGTTAGGCGCGATTCTTGTTCTTGTACTCGTTCCACTTATAGATCAAGTTTCAGAGTCATGTCTATTCACCATTTTTCCACTGAAATTAGCAACTGTTTTTGTATAAAGCACTGAAATTTAAAACAATTTCTCCCTCAATTATTCGTACCACAATCTTGCTCAATTAAAGATCTGCTGCTGCTGCTAATTACTAACATGGGATTCACTACCTAGAATCATAACTTCCAAAAACTAGGGATTATAAGCTTGATAATACAGCAATTCTTGTCCACAAGATACTTTGTAATTTCCGTTCCAAAGACCATTACAACCTGGATGAACATTGCATTTGTGATAGGATTCAGTTGCAGCTGCAGCATGATTTTCTTGATAACATATATGGAATATAAGTCTATTTACTAAATGAAGTTAAGAAATCAATTGAATTATCTGTATGTACGGAATGGCATGGGAGCTTCTAAATACTATCCCTTTGGCCATTAAACCGGAAGCACAAGGACATCCTCAAGATCATCTCCCCGTCAACCAATACAGAATTTCCAGCCCAAGAGAATGTACACGACAACCCCCACAAAGGTCAAGCCAGCATCTAAGGAAGACATTAACTAGCTATAGTTGCACCGGGTAAAATAGTCCCCCATTCCCTTTGAACTTGTAAATTTTGAATCCTGGTTTTACTGGTTACCAGATTGCACCTTTAAGCATTTTAGCTATACGGGATAACCCACATTAGCCCACATCAGAAGATCACTTTCTTTACCATTGAAATATCAGATTTTAATATTTTGGCTACTGCCTTTCCAGAAGATTCACCTTAATTCTCCATGCATACATATAAGCCTAGCAGTGTTGTCTCCTGGTGCTTACGCATTCAATGCACAAGGTTGTAACAGATATCATGATTTTAGCTAATAGCTTCCAGTACATCAACGTAATCCAAATATCTTCATCAAGATATCAATGCATATTCTTAAAATACTATTATAATTAACCAGCAAATATATAAAAGCACAATTGAGTACTGTCAATTCCATAAGAAAAATTTTGCAATCCCTACAATCCCCCCCCCCTCCCCGCCAACCCAAAAAAAGGAAAAAAAGAAAAAAAAAAATCAGTGACATACGTGCAAACAAATATATAATGGGGATATTAGCAGTCTTTTTTCACAAAAGACACGCCGGATGATATATATACAAGAAAGACCCCAGCCTTTCTATTCTTCCACGACTTTAAATGGGAATTCATCTTCATATACGAACAATTTATGCTACACGGAGGAGAGTCAAGTCAAGTCCTTCAACAGAATAAACACTCAATGGGCGTCAAAGAGAGGAAGAAGAAAAAGAAACTCTAGAGAAGAAAAGCTTGCTTTTAGATATCCAC
>CAVNYN010287415.1:0-72979 GCA_963692815.1 Nyctanthes arbor-tristis
CCTTCCCGGGGGGGGGGGGGGGGACTCCCAGTTGCACTTGAATTTTCCGATCTCAAATTTCCGTGTTGATGGTGGAGAAAGTAAGCTCGTACTTGAACAACCAAAGCAAGGGAGTTGGTTTGAGTGAAGAGTGGTACCAATGAGTTTACTACACAGCGTTATTACTTTCAGATTCCGTCCAAAACTTATTGCTATTCAGAAATCAGAGATCGGATAGGAGGCAAAACTCAAGCCTAATCAAGAACAAAACAACACGAGACATTTTTATACTTCGCCGTTACCTCCATGGAGTAGCTTTTTGTCAAAGTGCCATACTCCTGTACGTACACGAATTGTACTTTTCAGTAATACGAGAAAACGATCAAAATGTGGAGAAGAAGATAGAGTGAAATCCCAGAGTATGTATTGGCATCTATAACATAACGTGTCCTTTCCCGACCATAAATCTGCAATTTTCTTTATGGCTTCAACGTGGAAAAAAATTCAAAAATACGTACTCAGCTTTATAATTGATTATTTCTTTCGTGTTGCCAATAAGAAACAGCACACAATGACACAAAGAATGCTATTTTTACCTGTTCTTGCAAAAATTCACTCTCGATTAAATTTGCCAACCGAGGATCATTGTTTCGATCAGCCACCTATTATTCAAAACAGAGTGATGAATACCTTCAGCTTCAAGTTTTATGTTTGGTACGATAAACATAGTATATTGCTTTGTCATTTTTTGGTTTCTTTGGTCAAGTAAAATGTGCCAAACAAGTTGAAAGAAATCTAAGAAAGGCTTACACTGTGTAATTTCAGAAGCTTCTCAGCAGTTAACTTCTCCAAAGACACAGCAAGTTCCATCGCTGAATCAGAAAAGAAAACGATACATCAAGAAAAGGTATATGGCACATTATCATGCCTAGTTCTGTCCAGTCGAGCGTCTAACAAATATGGACCCGAGGGAAAGACTAATATACCACAGAGGGCATCACCTTTCTCAACATGATCAAACTCTGAAGGGGGCGATAGACATTGGAGATTGCTTTATTTACTTGGAAAGGCTTTTAAAAGCAACATTGTCCTGATCAAAGTACGCGTACATGCAGTGATACACATACGAAATGTTGTACTCCACGGTGCAAGAGTAGATCAGAAGTTAGCATAAATCTATAAGCAATAGATGAAGCAAATTAGCCACAAGAGTTTTCAGTAGCACAATACTATGGTATCCACTTACGTAATACAAGCACTTTAAAAGATGGCAAATAGGCCAATAGCCTATCCCCTAACAGGTAACCTCTCATCACTTAATGGTCAGATTGATAGGGTTCTTTGGTACCAAGTTAAAAATTAGTTCATAGAAAAAGACACAAGAAAACACGCGAAAAACAAATTTACGCGTTGTTTGCAATAAATACTAGACTAAATCGATTTAAAAAAGTCCTCCAATCAACTACTCTCGAAAAATGATGAACAAGAATTGGGTCAAATACTGACCTAATTTGTTCATTAATTGAGGCCTCGCACTCATTTAAGATCGGTGTGGGGAAAGTGAAAGATGAGGAGCTATTGGAACCGCAAGATCATCTTTCTTAACCTCTTCAAATGGCTGAAACACCACACCGTGAACGGCAAACCACCCTTTTCCACATAAACCACAAACCCATCTCCTCGCTTTTTCGGCATACATAAATTTGACACCGATAAAGAACTCAAATTAGAAGTCGACGGGCTCAACAAGACAGTCGAATTCAACAGGAGTCCTAAACCCGAACCCAAAATAGCTGAAATCGCCTTAAGAAACATTTTGGAAATTGAATCAAAGCAAGATTGGATCAGAAATGGAGAAATTGAATAGTGTGATTTGAGGGAATTGGAGTGGAAGGATTACATAGAAACTGGCAGTTGAGAATTCAACAAGTGGCGGGTGATTGTGGGTCCATATGGACAGGGGGTGTGGCAGACTCGTGGCGTAATCCAAAAACAAATGAAATATCGAGAAAAACGATGAAAATCAAAATGTGTTCACAACAACATTACCCTAAAAAATTGCGTTAGTTTATCTTAATATAGTTTTACATTATGAGTATACATATGCAGAGCTTAAAATGAAAGTTGCTAACAGAATGTAACAATCGATGTTATGACCTATTGCTCGCAATGGGAATACACTAATAATGGCATTTTTCCCTTTTTTTTTTTTTTGACTTTGTTTATTGGTTGATTGAGGTTTTTGAGATGAAGGTTGGTAGTAAAGATGGATGAATATCTTGAGGGTAATTTATTTGGAAAATCGTGATGCATTAACCAAGGATCGGACCTTTCTTTTTTAATAGCTTCAAGATAAGTATTGTTAACGAACTTTGTGATTTGGTAACACCTAAAATTTTTTTTGAAAAAAAAAATGTTAGTATTATTTTTACAGTTTTATTAGGCACATGACAATTTAATACTTGAATTAAATTTAAATGGATTTCAAGATAATTTAATAGAAGGTTGTAAAATTTTAGAAGTCTTTATAAAATTTGAAGTATTTTATGACTTAATTTTTATAATAATACGTAGATATCCGTCAAAGTCAACTTTAATCGCTAAATTAAATATATGAACCATAAGTTTTGTTAGAATAAACGGTTTTAAAGTTTTAGAATCACCTTTATAAAATACTCCAACAAAAATTCGCGTCTAATACGAGAAAACCTTGAAATTTGACTCCATTTGACACTTCAAAGATAAGTAGAGAAAAGTTAAAAACAAAATAAAACAAATAAATAGGGGCCATTCAACCTGCAAACGACATAAAACCATGGCGCCATATAGTGTTATATAGTCATGTGGCATCTATCGATGTATGCAAGTCATATAGTCATATGACACCAAGTGGCCGACTATCTCCTTTCGTCGGTCTTCAGTTTTTCTAAAAAAGGGGAAAATACTTGAGACGACGATGAATATAATTTTATGTCAGGTGTTTGAGGTTACGATTCATGTGAAACACGGAGTGTTGGAAATAAATGTCTGACATGGCAAAAATAAACAGCAACTCCGGCACGAATCAAACCGAACTTCGAACAACCGGAACACATTGAACATAAACCACGAACAGAGACTCAAACACGATCCAAAATCATTGTCCTAAAAGTACATTTGCTCCTTCTTAGTTCAAAATGCTTTAGAGACTTGTAATACCCTAAATTTAAAAGTATTATTTTATAATCTTTTGGAACATGTGAATATTTAATATAATTGAAAGTTAAATTATATTTCAAATACTTTTATTAATAGGTTGAGAATCTTAAACGTTATTAACAATTTAAAAATAGCTCGTATGAGATAATGTGATTTTATTAAAGTAAAAGAATGCAGAGATTTATTAGTCGTTAAATTTAAAATGCCAAAAGTTTTAATCAGTGGTTTTATTAATTTCAGAATTGTTATAATTAAATATTTTATTAAAGATTCACGTCACTACTAAAAATTCATTAAACGAACATTGTTTTAAATACTAAGTATTAATTCGAGAAAAGAAAAGAAAAAAATTAAATTAAAAAAAAAAAAAAAGCAACGCGGCAGCCACTTGAAGATGGTGGCAAAGTGTTGAGTGTTGACAATCATTATTGTTTCCTGTTAAGGCCCCCAAAACATAACAAGTGAAGGCAACTCCTCAGTTAGGGGTTGTCAATTTTATAGAAATTTTAGACCGAAAGTCTTCACCTTGGCATAAAAGGCTTGGCCATATTGGCTCAAAACCACTCCAAATTCTTGGTAAAGAAGGAGTTTTAGGAAAAACTTGTTTGAATAAAACTGTTTCTTGTGAAGAGTGTATTTTGGGTAAACAAACAAAACAGCCTTTTAAAGAAGGAGTTCACAAATCAACTGACATCTTGAATATCTTCATGCTGATCTTTGGGGACCAACCTCTATTCAAACTGGTTCTGGTTATATATTGGTTGTGGATGACTTTTCAAGAAAGATTAGGACTTTTCTTGTCTAAAGATGAAACTTTTCAAAACTTTGAAGACTGGAAACTTCTTGTTGAAAATCAGACTAGCAAAAGGATAAAAGTTTTGAAAACTGATAATGGGCTGGAATTTTGTAACACAAGTTTTGATAATTTCTGTAAACAATCTGGAATATTGAGACATAGGACTGTTACATATACACATCTGCAAAATGGAACTGTAGAAAGGATGAATAGGACTTTACTAAACAAAGTGAGATGTATACTCTTAAGTTCTGGTCTTCCCAAACTGTTTTGGGGAAAGGCAGTGAAAACTGCCACTTATATCATAAATAGGACTCCCTCTAGATCTATAGACTTTGAAACTCTTGAGTATAAATGGTTTAGATTTTACCCTACTTACTCCCATCTAACGGTTTTTGGTTGTGCAGCATATGCACACCAAAACCAAGGTAAATTGAATTCAAGGTCAGCAAAATGCATTTTTCTTGGTAATCCAGAATGAGTAAAAGTGTACAGACTTTGCAACAAAGAGACTCAGGGTTATAAAGTCATAATTAGTAGGGATATAATCTTTAAGAAGGATTTGGTGCTTTGTCTGACTTTTACAGGTTCAAATTATGATGAAATCAGATAGAAACAGTATGTAGTATGGGAGCTTGAGGATTTGAGTGACCATACAGACTTACAAGGTGTTTCAATTGAGGTGAAGCACAATGGTGAAACATCAGGAGATCAAAACACATTAGAAATACAATCTGAAACAGAATCACAGAATGAAAATAATCAGCCAGATCAGGTTGATTATCAATTAGCAAGGGACGAGGTAAGAAGGCAGGTAACACCTTCTTTGAGGTATGATAGTGATGACTTTTTTGCTTTCTATGCTTCTGAATTTGTGTCTGATGAACCTTCCACTTATGATGAAGCTGTAACTTGTTCCGATTCTAAGTCTTGGATTTATGCTATGCAAGAAGAAATGAATTCCCTTTATAAAAATCAAACCTGGATTCTTGCGAAAAAACTTAATAATTAGAGAGTTATAGATTGTAAATGGATATACAAGATAAAGAAAGGTGATTCTGAACATAATGAGAAAAGATTTAAAGCGAGACTTGTTGCTAAGTGTTTCTCACAAAAAGAAGTTATAGACTATGATGAAGTGTTTTCTCCGGTAGTTAAATATACTCCTATTAGGATTCTACTTGCTATTGTAGCTCACTTTGATTGGGAATTACAGCAATTAGATATCAAAACTGCCTTTCTTAATGGGAATATAGAAGAAACCATTTATATGCAACAGCCTAAAGGCTTTGAAATAAGGGGTAAAAATGACTTAGTGTAGTTACTTAAAAGGTCAGTATATGGTCTTAAACAGGCCCCATTGCAGTGATACAAGAGATTTGAGTCTTATATGCTTAAACTTGGCTTTCACAAAAGTAGTTATGATTCTTGTCTCTTCTATGATGGTTCTGGTGGTTTAAATTCTGTTTACCTGCTTTTATACTTGGATGACATGTTGATTGCTTGCAATCACATGAACAAAATAAACTCTTTAAAGGAAAAGCTGAAAACAGAATTTGAAATGAAAGACTTGGGCTCTGCTAAATTGATTTTGGGAATGACAATTGAAAGAGATAGAGATAAAAGCTTACTTTTTATAAGTCAAGCTTCTTCTATGTCAAAAATGTTGGAAAATTTTTCTATAAAGCGTGCAAAGCCCTGTTCGTTACCTTTGGCAAATCACTTTAATTTGTCTTTGGAAAACTGTCCTAAAACTGAAGATGAACTGATCAGGATGTCAATGGTTCCTTATGCTAATGTTACAAGTTCTATGATGTTTTCAATGGTGTGTACAAGGCCAAATTTGGCTTTTGCTGTGAGTGTTCTTAGCAGGTATATGTCAAACCCGGGTGAGTTACATTGGGAAGCATTGAAGGGACTATTAAGATACTTGAAAGGAACTTCTGAGATTGGATTGGTGTACACAAAATCAAAGGAGGGTGTGTTGTACTTAAAGGGTATTGTGATTCAGATTATGCTCGGGATCCAGACAAAAGAAGGAGTACTTCATCTTATGTGTACACTTTGTACAATTCTTGTATAAGCTGGAAATCCTAGTTTTAAAAAACTGGTGGCTCTGTCCTCTACTGAGGCAAAATATATAGCTGCTTGTGATTCTATAAAAGAAGGAATATGGATCATAGGGCTGTTATATGAGTTGAATTTCATTGATGGTAATGTGCTGCTATATTCTGATAATCAGAGTGCCATTCACCTCTCCAAAAACCCCATGTTCCATGACAGGACAAAGCACATGGATGTCAGATTCCACTTATGGTAGAAAAAGGTTTGGTAAGGGTTGAGAAAGTCTCAACTCTTCTTAATCCCTCTGATGTGATGAAAAATGTCTTGTCTCCAGCCACGTTTAAAGATTGTTTGAACTTACTTAAGATTGGCAGTGAGTAACGGTTTTATCTTTAGTAAGTATTTTTTTTGTTTTAGGTTTAACTTTTTCCCTTTTTTTCTTTTACAAGTAATTAGAGCAAGAGGATACTCAAGGTCTTTCTATTTCTACTACTGGCATGGACTACAGGTTAAAAGCAAGGTGGAGAGTGTAGAAATTGCTGTTTTCTTCCTTTGCTTAAAGTTGTTACCACTTGGAAACACACTTATATTAAAAGGACACTTGTAGAAATTGTTGAAATTCCTATTTCGAAATGGTCTTCTCTTCTCTTGAAATTTCAGATTGTATACTTGGTGTATTTCTCCTATAATCTTTTAGAGAGTTTTACTTCTTGGTGAGGTAGTTGGTGGATTACCATCTTGGTTTCTAGATTAGAGTTTGAGGGGTTATTTTCTTGGTGTAATTTCGAACTCTTTGCCGTTGTAATTCAGTTCTTTGCCTAGTGGAAATAGAGCAGAAATCCTTGTGTGGATTGCTCAACGGTGGGACTAGTGATTTCCCCAAAAAGAAATCACGAAGTCTTACGGTGGTCTTCGGGCCAAAAAGTTCCGGCGTCCTTATTGCATTCTTTTACTGTTTCTTCTTCAACTTACAAAACTCGTCGCGATGATTATATAAATACTACAAATTTCAATCAAGGTATCGGTTAATATGTAAAACATTACAAAAGTTTACCAAAAGATGCCAACAATTTGAAGAAAAAAATGCACCTGTTTATTAAAGCAGCTGTGTGGCCGCAAGCTCTAACCCATGTGGCTGCACAGCTTACAGCATACACTGGTCCTATTAAATATATAGAACTATGCAGCCGCATAGTTCATTCTCATCTCTTCTTTTCTTTTTCTTTCATTCTTTTCTTTTTCGTTTCCGTTTCTTCTTCCTTTCACACAGATTTTGAACAATTACTCAACACGGAGTTCGTAGCTCGGATAGCTTTAGAGTGGTATGAGTTTTACTTTATCATATTTGTTTACGGTTTAATAAATTTTTTACATATTTTAATCAGTGATAAATATTATTTTAGAACTTTTTTAGTTTCAATTAATTATTATGGCTCGTCCTAACTAAGTCCTTGTTTGAGTGTCATTATCCTTATACCTTAAATTTTTATATCTAATTAGAAAAAGTTATAAAACAAAAAGGTGCTTCGGATATCATTGATTGCAGCTAGGAAAACTCAAGTAACGACTAACCATTCAAGTATACGGGATCCTTAACTGAACAGCTGTTCCCTTAACAAATTCATCTAGCTTTTTTGGCTTTTAGAATTTATAGTTAAATAAGAAGTTAGGGAAATATTATTCATGAAGCACTAATGGTAGAATAGTACCTTGCCACGATACAGAACTCAGTTTGATTCCCGGCTGGTGCACATATGGGGTTGTTTGAATTTTTCTATTTTTTTTTTTTTTATAAATTCACCTATCATTAACTGATGATTTGATGACTACTTAACAATCACCACGCATTTCAAATTTCAATGAAATCTCCACCGCTCATTTTCACTCATTATAAATTTCCTTTATAAATTACAAAAATAAAGAGCTTCAAACAAGCTAGTTATTTTTTACCCTTTCCCGGTTTTGGGCCTATCCTCCTAATTCTTACAGCAAGCCCAATCTCGACTGATCGTTCGCATTCTCTTGGGCGAGAAGACGAATGACGATTGCAGACTGCAGTTTTTGTCTAACAAAATTAATTAATAACATAATGAAAGGGGCAAATTTCAATTGTATAATTAGATTAGATAGGCAGAAACTGAACAAAATGTGGTTTGTTTAAAGCAAAATGCAGCTTGCTTTTTGCTAAATCGAAGTCCTAAAAATCTCATCACGATTCACGGGACAAGTGCAACAAAAAGTACAAAAAAGGAAAATTATTAAAAACATTTTCATTGCACGAGTTACAATTAAAGCAAGCATCGAGAAGCAACCCCAAGAAGAAAGTCCAAATACATCTAAATAAAATCTATTATTAACAACCGTTAAAACACTTACTAGCAACTCAACCATCTTAGAACTTATCTACACCTACACCATCTCTAAGAACCTCGTAAGCATCTCTGCTTCGAGTCTTCTTCATACCAGCAGTGAAATGGAGCTTGGATTTTTCACAGGTAATAGCAGTCACCTTAACCCAAATCATCACCTTTGTCTTTATGCCCTCTATATCGACCAACTTACCCTTCTCTAGATATCCAGTTACAACAGTTGAGAAACGCAAGACTGAGGAATCTCTGTAACCCACTTCACAGACTGCTGGTATATAGACAATTAACTTCCCTGTTTCTTGATTGAACTCATAGTTTGTGGCATCACGAGGGAATATACCTATGGCCATGTCATATTCCTTCAGCAGTTCCACCAATGGCTTTTGCATTTTTCCTGTACCAAGTTTGAGTAGATAGCAAACGCATCAAACTCCAACCACCACAAGTAAACTTCAAAACAAGGGCTACAAACTAGTAAAAGTAACCATCCAAGTTCAGATTACAATGAGATTACATACGAGATAACAATGAGATTACGGAATCATATTTTCTTATATTATAATTTTTCTAAAAGAGTCTCTTCCAAGTATCCAAATGCACCCACCATTATTCAAACTTCCCATTGAACTTCTCACGGAGATCCCATATTATTTAAGCCAAAATGTGATTAGATTCCTAATGGATTTGAAGAAAGCTTGGAGTACCCTTTTATACTAACTACATGAATCATGCAGCATCAAGACGAATCAAATGTCTGATACATTAGCAATAAGAAAATCATTTTGCAGTTGGCACTTTACATAGCTGCAGCAGTTTAAGAAAATCAATTTATGTTTACAGTAGTAAGGTATTGCTTGTTTGAGTGGATACAATTTTTCCCCTGTCAAAACTATCAGAGTCATGGAAGTTAAGGAAAGCATATGGAAAGGAAACAAACCTTTTAACTTGTTAACCAACCATTTGGCTCCGCCTTCAATACTTGTTGATAAGGACTTTTTTGGGAAAAAAAAAAAGAGCAGTGTCAACGACGTAAATAAGCAACACCTAGGGGGGAGAAAAGCATTATTATGACTCCAAAGAAACAACTGAAAGCAGATAGCATTGTCATCAGAGGTAGGGCAAAACACTCTTCTATATCCGTGAAGAGAAGAACAACTAGATTCTTTCCGTTAGAACAAATTCATTCATCCAAGAAAAATCATTCGCAGTAGACTGCAATGCCCGTAGAACTCATTAAACATTCACTTATTTATATATAGGCATTTTCAGGGAGTAAACTTGACATTATCTAGCTGGACCGTTCAACTTCTAATAGTGCAAATCTTTTCTCAGGTTCCTTGGAAAGAGAAAAGTATTGAACCACAATCTGGCCAATTCATCATAAAGCTCTCAGAAAACTAGAACTATGGTACACGTAGAGAATTCTGCAAGTACAAAATTCCCAGAAAATCCTGGACCTTGAAGCAAAATACTACTGTCCTAGCTGGCAAAGAAAGAAAAAAAATAAATTGCACAAAAAAGATATGACTGGCCTAAACTCGAATTTCCTCTGCATTTCTTACTGAATATTTGTAGAAACTAATCTTTTGACAGGAAATATTCCCTGCCTTATTTTGATTAACATCCAAACATAGGGAATGAACCAACATCCAAAATGGAATTCAAGTATTCCAAATCAAAGCTCAGTGTGCTTGATGGAACAAAAAAATGTTCCTTAAGTCTCCGTAAATGAGCTTTGAGTCCCAAAATAATTTTGGTCCTTCAAAAATTCAAACAGCATAGTTGTAGGAATCATTTTCACAGCTTCAGTGAACCAAAAAACACTTCCCTCAAGCTACAAACAATTCCAATCTACTCCTTAGAATCACGCAAGTAAATATAAGTATTAAGTGTGAACTAGAACAACAAGGAGCACCGTTACGAAGAAAAATTACAACCAGATATTTAATTGTATGTAAAGCATTCCGGATCCTCAAACGATTTATTCCCCAACAATTCTCCAACATTCCAAATTAATGCAATAATCTATGGCCAAAAAAAGATCTGAACTTTTCTATCTAAGACCCAAGAAAAGCTAAAAATTAGCAACACTACTCAAGCGGTCATAATTATTGTATCATGTGGTTAAACAATTGAACATTCCACAAGTATTAGTAAAGATCCATGAATCAACCTCTTCAAAAAGGGGGGGAAATCCCCAGAACTGGCAAATTTAGTAACCTAAGTTCCCAATGGACCTCGATTTCAGCTAGGATTCAAGAAATGCACGGCAATTTTCGAAAACCCCATAGACTTGACTTACGTTGATATCATCGCCGACGGAGCTGATTTCTTTGTTGGCTTTTTGGCCCAACCAGTATGAACCCACCTTGTTCAGAATTTGATCCATGCGTATATCAACCAATTTAGGGATTTTGATTCGTTATAGTGTGGAAAAAAATCTCTTTCCTCCCAAAGCCCCAATCTCAGAGCTCGAGAGAGGACTTGGTTTACTTCTGGCGACTTTTCAGCGCTCCTCTTTCTTCTGGAAGTTGTAGCTCTAATTTGACAAAATTACTTATCTATTTATGGGCAAATTTCACATAAGGCACCTAACCTTTACACTTTGTAATAAATAGGTATCCCTTTTTTCAACGCCACGGTTCCTAACTTTCATAGATTCACATATCGATAGTTTTTGTATAATAATGCTGTTAAAAATCCTATGAAAATGACAATTATACTCTTACCTCTTTAATTGATTTTTTGTTGAAATATATCACTCTATTCGTTATAAATATATAGTCTACTTTATTGTTTTACAAAGATTATAAGAACCTCTGATTCGTGTTTCTAATTTGTCTATATTTATTAATTAGAATTCAAAATTGATAGTATAATTCAATATAATAAATTAAATAATGGTAGATTATTAGTAAAATAATACAAACTAGTCCCATACCCAATCAAATCAAGAAATTATTATTATTCTTTTTTAAAAGACTTACATGTAGATGAATGAATATAAAAAAATCCAAAAACACAATCAAATACTTGAAAATCATGACCACTGCACCATATTTAGAATTGTTCTTTTACAACGTTACATAAACATGTATTTTGTTAACCAAGTAAAATACACTAAGAAAAGATAATCTCAAAATGAATAAATAAAATTGCAATCACAAAAAATAGTAAAAGTATTTTTTAATTGAGATTATTACAAAATTTGGAAAGTTCCTTTGTACAAAGCATTTGACTTTTCATTTGTTAGCTTTCTCTCTTTTATCACATACTAGTGGTGTCAGTGCATTGCGCGTGTATGAAATTACCATGAAATATAGTTCAAGACACACTTCATTACAATATTGTGTTCTGTCATAAAATAGAGTTCATTATACTTCATTACATTAAATTGTGTTAGTCTAAAGTAACACTCAATAGCCATTTTTTATTCAAATGCTGTAACTCCAAACAAATGCAGTGATAGAAAATGTTAACAGTGTGACCTTATGGTGCTATTTTATCTTATGAACATAAGTTGTGCTTTTTTGATTTCTGCATTGGGATAAGTAAAGCAAAGGAAAGGACAATGTACAATTTTATGCTTGCTCCTTCCCAAAAAAAAACGCTCTTCCGATCTGTTTCATGAATGGTGGTAGAAGTGTGAATAAACGGTGAAAAACTATTTGCCTCTTTTAACATAGTAGAGAAATAGTAGAGATCATTGGGATAACAATTGAAAAAATTCATAAAGCAAAGCAAAAGTATCATGTGCCATTTACGGTTCGAGAAATAATATAGATCATTGGGATAACAATTAAAAAAAATTTATAAAGCAAAGCAAAAGTACCATGTGTCATTTACTGTTCTATGAACAGTGGCAAGAGCTTTGAATGAACAGTGAAAAACTCACTCCTCTCTTTTATTATAGTAGAGATATATTAACATAGTCTCACTAAAACTATATTTAATTGTTTCATATGTGTAACACATTGTTGATGAATAGACAAATAAAATATTGTCAAAAATATAAAAAGTCAATGAAATTAAAATAAACAAAATGTGACACATTGTATTATAAAAACATTAAAATAATATTTATGATGATACTTGATTAATATATGAAAAACCACTTTAAAACTCTATATAACCAAAAAACAAAAAAAAATTCAAAAATGATTTCTTTTTTATTCTTCTGCAAACAAATTCCAAATTGAATTTGCCAAGACCTATGTGGCCTAGTAATCCGAATCAACTATCGAATGAATGAACTGATAACTGAGAATTAGGGATTCCTTTGTTCGCGTAAATAGTCAAAATCAAAATCGAGTAGAAACAAAAAATAGAAAACGCAAAAAAAATCCTTAATTAATGGAATGAATTAGGGATTCTATCTAGATTTACACACCAGAAATGGATATGGACATAATAGAAAGGGGAAGGAAATGGGAAAACACGTAGAAATGAAAAAGAAATTACGAGTTTACTATACAGTGACTAGAATGCTCATGATTGAGGAGGGAAATAACAAATAACTAGTGATGTAATGCTGACATTACTGAAAATTTTACAGAACCCACCTTAGGCGGGAAAAAGTATACCAACCGCTTAATTCAATTACTTAATATAGAGATATAGATTAGACTTTTCAATTATAATAGGACTAAATTTTTTCACCCGTGCGTTGCACGAACAAAGTTATATACGTTTATATCAAAATTGACATGTTAGTGCGGATAACATGTCATAAATAAAGTATAATATACTATTTGTATTGTATAAAATTACGAACTGATATGAGAGATTGAGAATTACGATTTACTATGTGATATTTATATTAAAATACTACAATTCATAATTCAAGTCTCCTCCAACACGTTGTGTACATACCCGTATTTACTGGATGCCAATTCAGTTAAAAAATTTCAAAATCATGATAAAGTACTCTCCCGACATATTATTTTTATGAGCAAAATTCAAAATTGATAGTTATAATTAAAATATTAAATAGGAATATATTTTTAAAGAAATGTAAAGGACCTCAGACTTTTAATATAAATAGAGACCATATATGTGTGACATCCTAAAAAAGTTCTTATCAGATAATCAGAATGGAGGGAATAATTATTTCGTGTAGTTCCTTTTCTTCTTGTGGATTTCATATATCTTTGTTCACAAAATTTTCTCTAAAATTCATTATTATTTTCATCAAATTAAAATATCAATAAATTAGTATTCAACCGGTACGTTGCACGGCGAGATAAATTCCTAATATTTCATATAAAAAAATTCATTACATAAATTACAAAAAACAATAAATAGTCACAATATAATAATTAAATCAAATGAAATAACAACATGAATTCAGTCAATATTTTGAAAGTTTTACATCTATAGAGAAAAAATACTAAGAAAATAATTTTTTTACATCCTCTATAACCTAATCGTTACAACATATTGATATAGAAATAAAGATTAAAAAAGTCACAAAGATTTTCAAGTTAGATCATAGACTTCAAGAAAATAAAATTTAGTCATATATTATTATAACAGAATTATATCATGTGTGTCTTTAGCTGTTTGTGTGATACAGATAAATAAATTTTTATTGCACAAAAAAAAGAAAATAAATTAGTTGATTTACTCTAAGTCGTTATGCTCTAAGTTTCCATTTATGATATAAGCTTTTTGAAATAAATTTTGATTTCTATATCATTAAGAACTCTGAAAAGAAAATTTGAAAAATCAAACAATGATAAATAATAAATAAATAAATAAATAGAGATAATACCTGACAATTAGTTTATAATATCTTCATTTTCAAATAATTCAGTAGCAGGAAGAATAATTCTTAAAAAAATACTAATCCATAAGCAATTGAACAGTTACTCGCCGTCAAATTTACATTGGTAGCGGATAATATAAATTATAAAAACTCATAATTATTTATAAATGTTGACAAAAAAATAAATAAATGAGCAAATTAAAATAAAAAAGGGAATATAAAAAACTAGTAAACTAATATAAATTATTGAAAACTCGTTATGAATATCCAAATAAGTAAAGTTTAATTTTTAAAACTTGAAAATGAGGCTTATAAGTTTTTTAATTTTTTTTTAAAATTTCGTTTTAATGAAGGAGTTTCTTTTTTTTTTTGTTAGATTAATGAGTTACTTTGCGTTGACAAAACTTATATATTGATAAAATTACATGAACTCTAAATTGTTCTATATTCAGAAGGCTTTCATTAAGAAATCCGAACATGGAGATTAATAGGGGTTGAGTTATATTTTTCTAACAAAAAAATGGTTTTTTATTACAGATCTAGAGTTGTATGCATGACAAGTAGCAACGTAAAATTTTTGCAGACAATAATTTAAAAAGTTTATCCAATTGGAACAATAGTAAAGAATAATACTTAAAATGTATTGTCTCATGCACTGTAACAATCGCATCACAATATACATATATATATAATCACTACGTATATATAATATATAAAAGCGTTACATAAACTGTCATGATAAGAGTCCAATTCCTCACCCATATAATCCCCTTTGTAATATATATAAAAAAAAAGAACTTTATGATTTTCATGTCATCTATGGCGCTAAATAGATTTAAAGATTCTAAGAAAGGAAAATTTGAAAATTATATAAAGATAAAATTTTGTGATTTTAAAAGGGGAGGAATTATGGAATGAATTTTGAAAAATTGTGTAACATCATGATGATGTCAACAAAATTATATGCAGAAAAATTGCAATTGAGAATCCAAATTCAATTGAAAACTCTTGTATTATATATTACTAGATTTCCACCCGTGCGTCGCACGGGTAGTGTTCTAAAGAAATTTCATACATAAAATATAAAATAATTGTGTTTGTCAAGTTTAATGTTATAAAAATGAAAAATACAACCTGCATGAAATTAATGTGCATCGTATATTCGTAAGTAACATACAATTAATTCTTTATTTTGTTGACATATTTTTAAATTCTTGTTATTAGTCCATCGATACCTCGATGAATCAATAATTTTTTATTAATTCTTATTTTTTTATTTCTTTTAAAGAGAATGAAACTCGATAACATAATTCTATATTTAGTTTCATACACGTGTATTTATAAACTTACTATATATGCTTCACAACTGTATGTTTTATGGACATATTTTAGTGACAAAGTAAAATACAATAGATTAGGAGAACATAAATCATGAAATTATACAATCGAACAAAGTAAAACTGAAATTCATTTGAACAAATGTGAGATATATCTAACTAAAATGTAATACGTAGATAGAATATCAAAAAAATATTAAGTTAAATGATTAAAATGAAAAATATACTAATAATAATAATATTATTAAAATCTCGATTGATATATTATCTATATTTATGTAATTAAAATTCATTAAGTAAATATAAGATATATCTAACTAAAATGTAATATGTAGATAGAATCTCAAAATAAAAATATTAAATTAAATGGTTAAAAGGAAAAGTATAATAATTGAACCAATAATTTTTTTTATTAATTCATATTTTTTATTTCCTTTAAAGATAATAAAATCCGATTGTATAATATATATTAGTTTTACACTCATTCGTTTCACAGACACAATATGCTTCACGCCCGTGCGTTTCACGAATATATTATACTGACAAAATGAAATATAATGGAGTAGGAGAATATAAAATGATAAAATTACACAATCAAATAAAGTAAAATTAAAATCTATTAGGTAAATATGAGATATATCTAACGAAATTATAATATATAGATAGAGTCTCAAAATAAAAGTATAAAATTAAATAATTAAAAGGAAAAATATAATAATAAGGAAAAATAATACTGAAATCAAGATTGATATATTATCTATTTTCATGTAATTCAAACTCATTAGGCAAATGTGAGATATATCTAACCAAAATGTAATATGTAGATAGAGTTTCAAAATATAAATATTAAATTAAATGATTCAAAGGAAAAACATAACACTAAGAAAAAGTATAATAAATGAACCTATAATTTTTTTTAGTAATTCTTATTTTTTATTTCCTTTACAGACAATAAAACTCGATAGTATAATCTATATTAGTTTCACACTCATATATTTACGGACTACTATGTTTAACACTTGTTCGTTTCATGGACATATTATGCTGAGAAAGTAAAATATAATATATTAGGAGAATATAAAATCACGAAATTATACAATCAGCTATAGTAAAATTGATTAAAATGTAATATGCAGATAGAGTTTTGAAATAAAAATATTAAATTAATATATAAATAGAGTCCCAAAATAAAAATATTAAATGTAGTATGTAGATAGAATTCTGAAATAAAAATATTAAATTAATATGTAGATAGAGTCTCAAAATAAAAATATTAAATTAATTGATTAAAAGGAAAAACATAATAATAAGAAAAAGTATAATAAATGAATTAATATTTTTTATTAATTTTTATTTTTTATTTCCTTTAATGACAATAAAACCCAATAATATAATCTTTAGTTTCACACCCGTACATTTACGGACTAATATGTTTAACACTCGTGTGTATCACGGACATATTATGCTGAGAAAGTGAAATATAATATATTAGGAGAACATAAAATAATAAAATTATACAATCAGACATAGTAAAATTGATTAAAATATATATGTAGATAGAGTTATGAAATAAAAATATTAAATTAAAATATAAATAGAGACTCGAAATAAAAATATTAAATATAATATGCAGATAGAGTTCTGAAATAAAAATATTAAATTAATATATAGACAGAGTTTCAAAATAAAAATATTGAATTAATTGATTAAAAGGAAAAATATAACAATAAATAAAAATATAATAATAATAGAATAATGACATCATCAATTGTATTTTAAAGGAGCCAGACAATGAGTAGAAAAATTATTTTTAATTGAGCCAGACAAACTGTTAATTAATATATATATATATATATATGATGTGATGACGATATATTCAAGGAAAATTAAAAAAAAAAAAGTGAACTATATATTTGTGATCAATTTGAGATATATTTCCTTAAAAGAAAAATATTGTTTCCACTTTACACGAAATACGAGAAAAAGAAAAAGGAAAAGAACAAAATTCATTCCTCAAAAGGGTCATGGTAGGGTGGAAAAAGAAAATCATACATATATGAATGGACACAAGGGCGAAGTCAGAAGAGGGCCCTTCCGGGCCCTGGCTCGGGCTAACCACAGACCACAACCTTGGAAAAATAAAAGACAAAGACTTTTTAATTGTTTTGGGCTCGGGGTATTTTTGCCGTGGGCTCAGGGGATTATACTTGAAACAACAAAATTTCCCTACGCTTAACTTTTTGAGTATGAATTGGCCCTTTTTTATACACAATATATCCCGACTTTGTTTAACTTCAATTTCGATGTGGGATTCCCTTTGCCTTTATACTATAAGACTATGAATATATTTGCCTTTTCTTTTTCTTTTTCTCTTTGAATTATTTTTGCAAACGTTGATTATTGCATATGTAATTGTAGTGCTATTATTTGCCTTTTATATTCCTTTTTCTTCGCTATGCACTTGAATAAGCTCCTTTTGTTCAAAAACAAGAAATTTTTTTGTTATACATTCGTGTTCCTCTCTCCGACCTACTAGTGGAGGAAGAAGTTTTCTATCCTGGGTTTCAAATGAAGGAGATTCTTTAGATTTCAGTTCTTAGCTTCAAGTTTCAATTGTTGCACAATCATGGCCCTCTCTCTTAGATTAAGTGTGTATTTTTTGCCTCTTATTTTCTATTAACTCTAGTTTAACTTTTCAATCACTGATAAAAATTGACTTTGAGCATCTATGTATACTACTTATTATATTTACTCACAAAATAGGACGTCTATCTATTCGTAAAGTAAAAAAAATTAGCATTCAAATATCTTTAGTCAAAAATTTACTTATAAGCATATAGTACTTGACTTTGCTTAATTTTCTGAAAACATCTCTAGTCAAAATTGAGTTATCAGTCTACCATATAATACTTGACTTTTCTTTTTTTATTTTTTGAAAAATTAGTGTATATATATATAAATGACTTTTTTTTTTCTTCGATCCGGCTCACCCTTCTATAATTCCTGGCTATGCCCCCGTATGGACATTATTGGATGTAAAGCATCCACAGAGACCATATGTGTGGATTTATAAAAAGTTACGAGCCTATGATATTTTAGAAAAGAATAGAGACCTATTTGCTACAAAGTGTAAGAAGTGGGGACCATACATTAATTTTATCCTTTGTTTATGTATTCATTCATTTAATTTTTTGGTGAGGCTGACCATCAACTTTTTAAAGAAGGAAAAGCATTACAGAGCTTGTGAAAGCTCAAGATTTTCCCAAGCCATTTAAGGGACAGGAAAGCAGAGAAAAGTATAGTAAAGTATAGTGAAAGTGACCAGATTGAATTACTCATATTAGTCAAGAGGTACCATAACTGTTAAAGGTGCTTGAAATTTTTCATCCGAACAAATAGTGCAAATTAATCTTGTTTGAAACAAAAATGCTATATTGAAAAAGAAAAAAAAAATACTCGCTCAAAATAATCTACATGGTAATAATAATGAATGTTTATTCGTTGATTGTAATTAATGAAGTATGACTTTGCAAATTTAGCTACATGTCATTGTAATCTTGTGTCATATCATTAATTATTATTCCCTTGGAGCATGACTATAGGAAAAACAAAGAGAACGTCTAGTTTAACATTTTAAGCTCTTGTTTTTCAGTCTCCTTTTTCAGACAATTATTACTCCACGCTTGCCTACTACTTTCTCAATTTAAATCATCCATTATAGAGATGTATTTTATTTATGGATAATTTTCACTCTAGGTCCCCAACCTTTCAATTCTATATCAATTTTGTCCTCATTTGTTTTTTGGGCCTACAAAGTCTCTAACCTTTCATTTATTTCTTATTACGTTCCCAATATTACTTTTCGTTCCCAACCATTCAATTTTCACTATTAATCCCTATCAAAATAATTATTATACCCTTAATTCTTTATTTTTTCATCATTTCTATACAATTTTATCCTCATCATTTTTTTAGCTCATAGAAGCCCGACTTTTATTTTTTATTATGTTATATTCCCATTAATACTTTTCATACTAACGTTTTCATTCTTACTATTAATATCTATTAAAAATTTTATTGAGTTGTATTGGAGCGGGTTAGAGTGTATAGATTTCTTATTTTATATTGTTCTCTAATTTTTATTTAAATAATTAATGATATAATGAAAATTTTAGTAGATATTAACAGTACGAATTAAAATGTTAGTATGGAAAATGTAAATGTGGATATAACGCTTCTTTCTCAACCTTTCAATTACCAATATTAATTCTAATTAAAATTACCATTATACACTTGATTATTTAAATAACAAAAATAAAGAACAATATAAAATAAAAACTCCACTCATCCTAATCTATAGTGATAATAAAAAAATTTGATCTACACCAAACTTGATGAATACACCAAACTTGATGAATACCTAATATGAGTAAAAAAAACACTTCCGATCTGAGAGTCAATGCAACAAAACATGATCACATATCATATAGCGGATATAAATCAAGGTGGATCTACAAAAAAAATTATTTTCAGTTACAAAAATAAAACCTAACCCTAATGCACTAATTCTAATTTTTTATAGATTCACAATTGGTGGATCATATTGGATTGAGATAGATAATAAATTAGTGGCAAATTATGGTGAAAATAAAAAAGAGAGACAAGAAATTAAATTAGAATTAAAGTGTTAAGGTTATGTTTATTTTTTGTAAGTCAAAAAATTAATTTTATGGCAGATCTACCCAATCCATATTTGTCATGTGATCTATGATCCAATTCGCTACATTGATACTTAGATCGACAACTTTCTTCGACACAGATTTGATATCCATCGAGACTGTTATAGATTGAATTTTTCATGTTATCATTTTTTCTGACTGTTGTCATTGAGTTGTGTTGAAACATTTTAGAATGTTTATTTCTTATTTTATATTGTTCTTTATTTTTCATCTCTTCCGATCTTAAATAATTAATGATCTAATGAAAATTTTAATAGATATTAAAAATAATAATTAAAATATGGAGATATAACACAACAAAAATAAAAAGTTGGGCTTCTACGCGCTCAGAAAAATGATGAGAGCAAAATTACATAGAAATTGAAGGGTTGAGGACCTATAATGGAAATAAAGAATAAGGATATAATAGTCATTTTGATAGACGTTAATAGTGAAAATTGAAAGGTTGGAGACGAAAAGTAACGTTTGGGATGTAATGCGATAATAAATAAAGGGTTAGGGATTTAGTATGCCTAAAAAAATAGAGACAAAATTTATACAAAGTTAAAAGGTTAGAGACCTAAAGTGAAAATTATCCTTCATTTATTTTCTATTTTTATTACCAGTATATTATCGTGGATAGTGGATACTAGTAGAAGTGTCTAGATATACTAGTAGAAGTGTCTAGATCTTCAAACTTAAGTCACATGTGAGTTTCTTAAAACATCGATCACAATTACTTTTGACAATTACAAACTTTTTAAAGTTTTATTATATCTTACTACTAAGAAATGTAGAATACACATCTTAAATATCGCAATGTATCCACCTTTCATGTTTGAGTGGTGAACTCAATAATAGTTGAATAGTTTACTGTAGTGAATAGGTTAACGCAACTCACATAATTATGCTAATTACTTCAAATATTACTGAACTTCTAATTAAAAATATATTATGTGTAACACACCGAGTACTTCTCTACGTTAATAGTGATATCTTAGGAAGAATAATTGGTTTTCAACTATAAGTAATTAATGAATAAATCTTATAATTGGACGACTAGTCGAGACATTTTATAAGAATTTGAAGACATTTTTGTTTGTTTGATGATTACTCTAATGTATGTCAATTACCCCATCAGTTATAGAAAATTTGCTAAAAGAACGACTAGTCTTAATCGGGTAGTAAATTTTGAGATCGAAAAAATTGTTAAAGTAAAGATGTAATGTCTCACTAGTATAGGCGGAAATACATGGACTTAATTATAGAGTTCTAGGTCAACAGTTTACTAAGAAAAAAAGGGAAAAATCTAAGACACTTTTATCCAATAGGCTCTTCCCATATGAATTGAATCCATAACCCAAACTTGACATCTTGATTTACTAAGAAGAATTCTTATACCTCCAAGTTGACTCATTATTATAGGACAAGTGAGAGCCTTTTCATCGGTGAAACTCAAAGACTCTTAGAAAACAAGAAGGAAAATTCGTCCATAAATGATGCATGGTTTTGAACACTCCCAAAAGACCTTCAAAAACTCTCTTTTTTCTCTTTAAACAAGGCATATTCCATATTTATATATATATATATATATATAGAACTTACATTCTAAAGGTTATTTTGCTTGGATATACTAAGGAATTGAAGGTGTTTTGTCACTCACTAATATTCACTCAACTTCTAAGATATAAGAAAACAAGGTGAGTAATTCATTACTTTGGTTTACTTGCATGTATAAAGTTTCAAATAAGTTCAAGTAAAGATATGTGTTTTGGATATTATTAAAATGATTTCTTGCATAAGAAGTGGTAGAGTCTCTCTACCCATTTTATATTGTTTGCTTTGATTTGATCCATGTTAATTGCTATAGATTAATAAAAGATTGGAAATCCGGGAAAAGCTAACCGGAAATTGTTATGAATCTATTGTGTTGCCACTACCATATTGGTATTTGAAAGGCAATAAGGCGCCGTGGGCAGTATGAACTTCTAGTACTTGGGCCCTATAATGCATTCAAACGCTCTTCCGATCTCATCTTAAGGTTCTTAAGATTGTAATATGAAATGATTTTTCTATAGCCCTTTGTTAAACTGAAATGATGCAATACTCACGCGCTATTTTATACTCACTTTGTATGCATTTTAACATTTTGTAGATGATCAATCGAAGGATACATGAAAAGCAAGCCGAGGAGTGAAGGCTATCTCACGACAGGAGCAAGATTATGCACGTGGTCGATGACAGATGCTTGGGCCTATTATGAGGATGAACCAATATTTGTAATGTACTTGGGAACCACTTATGAGTTTGAGATCTTTTTTGCCTACACTCTCCATCTTTTGCACCATGATAAGATTACAAGAGATAGGCTTATGTTTCTTATTTAATAGAATAGTTTTTAAATAGGTAATGATAGAAGTAAGCTAAATATAGGTTTGGAAACTTAAATAAAATTTGGCTTGTATGAGATTCATATAAAGAAATCTTTTGAAAAAAGATTGGGAGTCCTATTTTCACATGTAAAAGCCTCCCAAGTTTGTGTTCGGTTATGTATATAAAGTGACTTTTATTTGAAGTATGTCTTGTTCTTTCATATAAACTAAATATAAGGAATGACTCACATAACATAGAATTGTTTGATCTTAAGAATGTAAACAAATTTTCTTTGATATTGTCTCATTATAAATACTACAATTTTAAATGAGTTGAAGATGACAAACACCACCACCTTATCTAATGACCAAAAGAAAATTGATTGATAAGTCTTGCCCCTCGATTTTGACATGAGTAAAAATTTGTATTTAAAACGCTTCTGACATATGAATTAAATAACAGCCCATCGATTTATTGAGAGGTTTGACATTATGTTTGTCATTGTAAAACTTAGCCCACTTGTTATTTAACTTGTGAAAATTCTCATCCACCTTGACACTGAACTTGTTGGAGCTGCTACAATTTTTTCTTGAAAATTTAGGGCATGTTTTCTTTATATTTCAGTTGTCAGTTTTGAATTTATTTTTAGTCTTATCTTTCAAGAGTAAATATTAAGTAAAAGAGGACAATAAGGATTTCTTTTCCTTGTTTTTAGTATTTTCAAATTTTTACACTGAAAAGCTTAAAACGACAAAATATTATTTTGAATTTTCTTTATACAACTTTCTTTGTTTTCAAAATGTATTTTTAGCAATATGAATATAAATAGATTTCTAATTTTTTAAAAGACTAAAAACTAAAAATCTGAAATACAAAACAAGCCCAGCTTTTGATTCTGTGTTTCATGTTTTCATTGCCATGCATGTGATAATTTCCTTTTTACTATATCTCAACTTCATTAATTTTTAACTGGCAATGGCGAGGCCGCTAAATGAGGTATAATTTTCGTTTTTAAGTTTTAAAGGATAATAATGGAATATGATAAATTCTCGAAAAAATTTATAATATTTGGATGTGCATATTTTAGGAAAATTTATATAGTACACCTTGTGTTTATAGTGTAATTACATTTCACATACCTTGTTTTAAAAAAATTACAATTTACGTATTGCATTTTATTTAGCATTAACAAAACACATCTCTATAAACACTACTAAAAAACAAAGTTTTCACAGACGGCAAAATCCATCGCTAAAGGTTCGATTTCCGTCAGAAAAGGTAGTTTTTGACAAAAAAGGGGCCGTCGAAATTTCTATTGATGAAGCGCTGCTCGGTAATACTTTTTGACGAAAAATTGGTATCTGTCGGAAATTTTTGATGGATACGAATCAGTCCTATCCGTCGGAAATTTCCAATGGCAATGATTTTCTGTCAGAGATTTTCCAGCGGATTACTCTCTGTCGGAAATTTCTGATGGACAACAAAAAAACAATAAATGAAAAAATTTCTATCCAACTCAACCCGCCAACCCACGAGTGGCCCCAATAAGCAGCCCCCGACCAGAACCGTTGACCTATGAAATTTACTTCTTCTTAGGCACCGAGGGGATTCGAACACGGGAACTGGCAGTTGGGGAATAAAGTCCCAACCGCTAGGCTACCATGCGTATTCGTTAACATATTGCTATGTTCTAGTAATTTTCTTAATTTAAAAATATCAAATTTTCCTTTTCAAACATTAGTGCTTTTTATTGATTATACTTTTGTTATATATTATTTCATATATGTCATTTATACTCTAAATTTATTTGTCTATGTAATTAAAAATATAACCTTGTCTGTGTCATATATAATCTAACTTTTTTTTTTTAACCTTTAGCACCAAATAACATAAAATAAAAATTCTTCATCGATGATTAAAATTTTTATTTTATATATTAAATACGTCATCTAGACTCTAAATTGATTTGAATGTGTCATTGATATAATATTTTGCCCCTAGTTTTCTGCATTATATATTCATTTTTAATTAAAACAAAAAATAATAAAGAGAGTTTACTAAAATTTATTGAATTCTATTAGCAAGAATGTTATTTAAATATTAATCACAAAATAACTGATGAAAGATTAAAGTTTTTGTTTGTTTTATATTTTTTCATTAGGTAAAACCACATTAACATTAAAATTAATTTCATATTTTATATATATATATATATTTACAAATGAATTGTCAAATATTATAAGAGTGCATGTAATCGACTTTTTCATGAGATTAGTGTGTGGGTTATATATGTGAATAGAGTAGAAGGAAATGATTATATATATGTGTACATGCAGCGCAGATATCCCGCAATAGTTGGGATATGATACCTAACTACTCAATATCTTCTAAATTTCATAACTACAATGATTGTTATACATACTAAGATTCTATTTTTTTATGTTTATTTCTATTCCGTGCCAATTAGTGTCCTATGTGGAGATTGTTCTTGTTTGTTGCTATTTTTTTTTTGCTCTTTTTTTCTAACTTTAGTTTGAACTTTTAATTACGGATACAAAAACGTAAATTATTTTCTATTTCATATATAAGGGTTGTTGATTGTTAAGAACACTTTTAATTTTTCTTAACATTTTAAATTTAAAACAAAATTTTACTTGCTATATATCAGTTAACTTATCTTCTATTTTGCAAAAAAAAATTAACATATCTCTTATATATTTTTTACAGTTTAAAAGGTGTATATTTATTACAGAATATTGTGCATATTAAAATGTATTAATAAAGTAATTAGATAAATTATTATCGTAATTAAAAAATAAAACTTATCTCAAACTTATTGAAAAAAGTTATAATTAACAATATTTAATATAATAAAGAAAGAAAACTTTGAAGATTTTATGAAAGAAAATTAAAATATATTTCTGACGGAGATGGATACTCTCCGTCGAAAATTTCTAATGGTTTTACATTTTTCCGACGGACTTGTAGATGATGTTGGAAATTTCTGACGGCTTTCATTGTTGTTGGAACTTTCAGATGGCATATTATGTTCGCCGAAAAGCTACAATGGCCAAGTGGATGCCGTCGAAAATTTCTGACGGATGTTTATCCGCTGGAAAAATTCCGTCAGAGATATCTCATTTTCTAGTAGTGGAAGGAAAATAGAAAAATAGAATTAAAACATTAATATTAATACAAAATTAATTTTATTTATATCTAACAAATCAAACATAATTTCTATATATTAATTAATACACTTAAGTCTCGGTACCTTTTGTAAAGTGATTTTCCCACTCTTTTTATTTGGTAAATTTTACGGTAATTTTTTTGAAAATTTTGCGATAATTGTTCCTTTTATTTTAGCAAAAATTTTGTAAAAAAATTTCGCGAAGATTTAAACCAGTGACTATTGGGTTTAACAACTAAATCTTAACCATTTTATCTATTTATTTTGTTTGTTAATCTTTTTTAGTAATAAATTAACATACGAAATCTAAAATGTCAATTCTAAAATAAACTCTAATCTATTATAATTTGTTAATTCACTATCTCTACCATGTGTATTTATGAATGACAACAGGACAAGTATTACTCGATACATGTGAGCACCGCCCCCCAAACGGGGTGAATATTAGTCGAACCATTAAGTATTGGGGCAGGGTCAAGTGCTGGCCGCCCCAAGCCGCTCCGACCCGACACCGGATTTAATTTGTTTTAAGAAAAAAATTTAAACCTAAATAGAGAGTTGGTGAGAGTTTGATCTCAAATACCCAAGATGAAATAATAAATCTTAACCATCCTGACTAGTATCCTTTTTTGTTGAATTTTTAATTAACTTCAATAATTAATTCATTCAAAATTTGAGTTTTCTTAAAATAAAAAACTAATTTAAAGACAAACCAAACCCTATCTCTAAATCAACTCCCCTCCTCGTCTCTACCTCTATCTAACTTGAACATTTTAACTTTAAGTCTCTGCTAGTCTACATACAACGTGGTTCTTTTTTTTTTTAAAGGATTTTTCCTTAACGGGGGGCGGGTAACATGTAATTTTTTTGTACCTGCCCTGAACCTTCTCCACCATGTACCCTATTCAATCGGGTACGGGGTGGGGATTTCCTTAACGGGGCAGGAGGAGAGACATACCAGCCCCGTTGCTATTCCTATGTGTATTGATGAGTTTAATATTATTTAAATTTTTAATGCATTTTACATTTTATTTTTTGAATTTGTTAGTTTTATTAGGATTTTTTAAAATAAGGCATGTAACCGGTATTTTTCCATTATTGTGTATATATATATATATAAATGATTATATATAAGAATGTATGTTGTCTTTTAAATGATCTTAAACTTTATGATTATTAAGTTCATTAATCTTATTAATTCAATTATTGTATACTTGTATTTTTATATTTTCTATAGGGGTGCAAATAGTACATATTTATGTTTAACTATTTAATAATATATTTTAATAAGTTTTTTTTTTACCCTGGCAACGCACGGGTGGCTTAACTAGTATTATGTTATATACGTACTTTACATATTATTATTCTTCTAAATATTAATTATCAATTTTGTAATCAAAATTTTTTTCTTTTTCTTGCTTTTATTGTGCAATATTTTTTAAAAGTTAGCCATATAGGAAATGCTAAAACTTGATTTTTCTTATTCATTGAATAAACTTGTTTACCAAAGGTTAAGGAGTTCATATTTCTGCCCTCTTTTATAAAGTTAAAAAAAAAATAAATGTCTATAATTTTTAATATAATTGATTTGTTGAAATCAATTTTGATAATTGTACTTTTTTTTGTTTGAAAACAAAGATAATTGTATGTTTTAGTTCAATGAACAACAAATATAATAAATTTTATAATTTAAAATTGATATCATTTTTCAAAAGAAAAAAAATACTCAATAAATACTGTAAGATCTTGGTAATTAAAATATTGACAAAACAAAAATAGAAAAACTGGTATCTAAACTATTACATTACATAATTATATAATATCTACGGTGTGATTTTGTTAGCTTCAATTAATGGTATTTTAGTTTCCCCTGTTTATTTAAAAACAGTTTTATAACTTTTTTTTTTCTATTTTTTCATGGACAAACGTGATTTCATTTTCCATAAAATAAAGGTACAATATGTTGGAGATAAAAAATGTAAATTTTAAGTAACCATAAATATAGGGTTTTTTTCCCACAAATTTTCCTAATTAATATTTTGAAGAATAATGAAATTATATATATAGTAATTTGTTATATAACATAATATATATGAGATATGATGTGTTAGTCACAAATAAGGTCTAAGTAACTTTCTTTTTATTTTTTTTCAATTTTTCTTCAATAAAATCTGTGTTTTGTTAATACTAAATAAAATCCAATCCGCAAACTGTAAATATATTTTTTAATTTCCTTATATTTTAAAGTACAATCAAGATTGAAAAGTTTTGAAATAAATAACATTTGAGATGGTAAACGCTACTTATTCCAACTACATATTTTATATGTATGAAAACTTCCATCACCAAGTTACTATCATAATTTGGACAAATTCTTACTTCATGATTTGCTCTTAAAAAAATCTTGTATCTGACTTTATGTTTTTTCAGGCAAAGATATATAAAGAAAGAATAACACACTAGCCTATGTGACAATATACGTAAAGATAAATGACAGGTGACGTTAAAGTTAAATATATATGAGCTACTTTACATAACTAATCACATGATGTTATCTTAACGGTTAATTAACATCAGTAATACAAATGTGTTAAGATTTATTGCATTATTCAAATGTGTAAAATTATAAATGCAATCCACTTGATTTTATTTAGGTTAATTAATTAATGTTCAATTTTTATTTATGAACAAGCAGTAGATAATAATCGATAAAAAGTTTTACAAATTCTTTTATTTAATAGTTCCAAGCTAAGTACATTGTATAATTATTACAATCAGTCCAATCAGATTGATCGATATCTGGACCAAAAAAGTCAAGACAAGATAAACTCGTCATAGGAAGCCTTCCTTCAATTTCTCCCTAGACAGGGATTTAACTATTATGTTTTGGTCAATGTTGGCCCCATGACAAAGTTAAGGAGTTGCATACACGTTCAAATTTTCATAGTTCACATTGGGTTCTTTTTTTCTCTCTCTCTCTCTCTCTCCCCTTTTTTTCTTTTTTTTTTTTTTTTTGCTTTTGAATAGAGTTCACATTGGGTTCTTATATTCTAGTTTTAGGTATTTTGACTAATAAGTTTACAATTTGCTAAGTTAATAATGCGTCACATAAGAAACACTTTCATGATAGGTCAAAGGACTACCCCAAAATTTGAAAGAATGAGCAATGTAGAATTGATGAATTAAACACTTTTCTGTTTTTTTTTGCTTTTTTTTTTCCTTTTTCTGTTAAGGGTTATTTAGGAACCAATTATTATTATATCATGAGTCAACTTCACTCAATTATAATCTTAATTAGTTGCTAAACAGACATAATTAACTTATGAATTTTACTGTTCAACCTATAATTAAAAGCATCCCTACAAAGTTCCCAAGGGGCTGAAATTATTTTATGATACATATATAAGATTAAGAGTTGACTTATTGAGCTAATTGCTTAAAAGGAGAGGACTATTTTGTTTGAAATGGGTGATAGGTTCAATATTTTGTGAATTGATGTAACAACCAAAGACTTCTATAACTTGTTTGTTCCCTAATTCATTAATTTCAAAAGAAAAAAGTGAGACTGTAGTGTATCGATTAAAGTTTACTAGTAGTTTAGCTCACATTATTTATTTGTATTTTTAAAGAATAGTAATTGACAACATTGATGACAAAAAGATTTGGATCCATACTATATCTTCAAGAAACTGCATTTTTCTCAGTGTTAATTCTGTTTAGAGTAATCATGAAACCAAACCCCCCCACCCCCCAAAAAAAAAAAAAAAAAAACCCATAAAAAAAAAACTTTGTTTAGAGTAATTTAAATTCAATTATTACAAAGTCAAGACTAGCGACTAGTCTTATCAATCTATATATGTGCGTAAATATATATATATCATGTTGAATATTTGCTTACATATATTCCATAACTTCAATAAAGTAGTATGTTATGATTCGAATTGTGTTGTAGTGGTTGAATGCTCAAATTTTCATATAAAATACTTGAATTTAAACCACATTCATACCTCTCTAATTTCCCAGTACTCCCCTATTCTCCCTTGTGTTGTATCTACAATAAATAATAGATAAATAAGTAGCATGTAAATTGTGGCTCCCTTAAGGCTTAAAAAAGAACAATTTTATAGAGACATGAAAAATAAACATTAATGAGTGACATTTTTATGTGACACACATTCATTGAGTGATGATTATATGGTTACTTTTCATTATTCAATACAAGTGTGCCACATAAGAATATCACCTATTAATGTCCATTTTTCATGTCTCCCTAGAATTTTTGCTTAAAAAATAATCTCCTTCGCCAAATAACATTACAGTCACACCCATGGACTATTTTTATTTTTATTTTTAATTTTTTTTTTATAAACGTCTCTAACAAATCATCACAAGTTCTTAACATTAGACAATCTAGCGGTCCGTATATATATTTCTTTTCACCAAATCCCATTAAAATTAAAATTCACCTATCCAAATAATTATTGAGCCGTCACAATTATTTGGGATTGCGATTCATATTTAAGGGCAGTTCTCATCATTGATCATTAAAATTTAATATATATGCCTATCAAAAAATGATGATGATTGCATGTCATCCCTCTTACGGCATGCACAAATCGAACATTTTTGTGAACATCAATCGGTAATTTATTTGTAGTAATTAATTGATCTAGCACACAATTATTGAATTTTGATCTTAATGACAACTGGCCAAGATTTGTATTTCATTAATTCGTTGTATGTTTAAACTGATCATTAGTAGCTGGATTTCTAAAATTCGAACGAGCTCGAACCACAAGTCTATAACTAGCAAAAAATAACGTTGGTAAACACCGACATCAATGGTAAAGATGAGCATTTTGCTAATTACTCAAAATAGAAATTCTATTTTAAATCAAGTTGGCAAAAGAAAGTCAACGTTAAGCCAATGAGATAGACTTGGTCCAACATGCATATCCCACGAAAACGACACCAATTACATGAATAGATATGAAATGGGTAAGAATTCACGTTAAAGTGGAAAAAGTAGAGGCCAAATTGGTGCGTCCAATTAGAGGGGCAGTTTTGTCTTTTGACCATTATTTTGTATTATCAAGAACCTTGCCACTTGATTTTAACATGCTAGGAAAGCATTTGTTTTATGTGAAATGACTTGGACGACCCCACTGAATTGATCTTGAAAATGATTAAATTAATATTCTTTTATTTAAATATTAGCTTTTTCAAAAAGTGTAATGAAAGATAAGATTAAAAAAATAGGTACGAAATGTCTAAAATTTTATAGTTTACTTCGCCTAAAAAGAAATGTTTACAACATTACGTGGGATTTGATGGCAACTACATTTTTAGTTTAAGTTGATTATTATTGAATTAATTAATCGATAAATAAATATTAAGATCCCACAAATAGTTTTCAATAATTTAATATTGGATTTGTTCATCATCACATTAACTTAACTTTTCATTAGTTAATACCAATCACTTCTTAATCCTCTCAAAAATATCACAGTTAAATATATATTTAATATGTGGAATTATATGGGAAGCTAGTTGAACAGAATTTGAAATAGAACTAATAGATATGATTTACACGGGTTGTCATCAAATTTTTCTTATAAATTGCTAGAGTTAATTACTTGAGATATCACTGTCTTTTTAAAAAGTTATCTCAAATGTCATTGTATTTTAAAACTAACTCGAAATACTAAAGTGTTATCTAGTTTGCCACTCCCTTTAAAAATATAATGGACTTGATGATAGACTAACGAAATTTATCATGTGACATCTTGACCGTTATTTTTGTAACCAGGTGTTGATGAAGTGACAAGTGAGATAACACTTTCACAATTTCAGTGACATATCAGGTGACTTTTAAAGTACAATGACATTTGAGATAATTTTTTATAAATATAGTGGCATTTCAGATAATTAATTTTGTTGCAACATTGTTCTATATGAGAAATATGTCTTCAATATTAGAAGACCGCATTGGATGTTTAATGTCAAGAGTATAATTAGTATTCTATACTTAGTATTTTGCCTTTGAGAAACTTTATTTGAAACATATCAATAGTATAAATTATGTTCTCAAATGTATTTATTGATTACCCAGTAAAACTTGACAGTGTGAATGGTACTACGGTTTGTACATAAATTTATAATGGGAAGAGCTTCCATCTACTTTCTATTAACATGAAACATATAACTTCCTACAAAAATGTAAAATATAATACCGATACTTTAAATCTATTTTGTTCTAGGAAATCTAAAGATGCAATAGAACATACTGCTGTTGATGTGTAGGATAGTGACGATAGAAAATTAACTCTTTCTCCATCACTTTTTCCCCAGATTCCGCCCCCCTCTCACTTTCTAAATTTTCTACTTTTTGAAGTAACTTCTATATAATAATCTGTTACATAGAAAAATTAAAAAAAAAAAATTCTCAAGTTTTGTAAAGCAAACGTTTCAATATACGATCTGGTATATATCATAAAGCGGTCATCTAACATTAGATATACATTTCGCATATAGAACGATGTTAACAAAATTAATTACTCGAAATACCACTATACTTATGAAATATCATCTCACATGCTATTATTTTTTATAAAACTTTTCTCATATGCCATTAAACTCGTAAAAATATTATCTCATTTGCTGCTCCGTCAACACCCGATTAAAAAAATAACGTTCAAGATTTCATGTGATAAATTCCGTTAGCCATGTCATCAAGTCCGTTGCATTTTTAATGGGAGTGACAAACGGGATAATACTTTCATAAGTTCAGTCGCATATCAGGTGAGTTTTAAAGTATAATGACATTTGAAATAATTTTTTAAAAGTACAGTGGTATTTCAGGTAATTAATTCTAAATTGCTACAATACAAATTTTTGCTTGAAAACTATAATAAGTTTTAAGGATTATTATTACTTAGGGTCCGTTTGTTTACATTTATAAACTCAATTTATAAAGAGAATTTATAAAAAGTGAAAATGAGTGGTGGTGATTTAATTAAAGTTTAAAATGTATGGTGATTGTTGAGTAGTTGTCAAATCAAGAGTAGGGAAATTTATAAATAAAAAAAATAAATTATACCAAGCAATTAAATTAAATTAGCATAGAGCTTGTATCTTAAGCTAATTGAACTTAAAATCAGGAAATGTATGGAAGCGAATAGTAAGCATTAGGGCTATTTATGTAAATTCACATTATGCAACTTGCCCGCCACCCTCACATGAAGCTCAACCGCCATCCCCACCCTGTGAAGCATCAAATTGCCTATTTGATCATTTTTGTTTTGTTTTGCACCCTTTTTTTCCCCAGTCGCGACTTGAAATTTAGAAAATTTCAAACGCGCACGCGGTGTGAAAAATGTCTAATTCCAATTTTATATTGACAAGTGTTCTATCAGACATTTTTCTATAGTAATTAAACAAATTAATAAGTTTAACGGAAAGGAACTAAATTATGCATGCCCGTCAACATTATCATGCATAATCAATGACTAATCAACAAGAAGAAATAATCTCATTTTACAATGTATCCTTGTCCAATGAAAAAAATGTCATTACCACATTTCAGTTGAGAAAGGAAAAAAATTCAAACTTTTAAAGTGATCTCATCTTTTCAAAACGGTAAGAGTCCATTTCTACACATGAGTTTGAAAATACTTTGCGTTTCTAGAAAGAGCTTGAAATTATAATTTTAACCCAACGTTGTAAAAAAAAAGAAAAAAATAAGAAAATAATATTATAATTTACCTATATGCAAGATCCATATGTAAACTAATTTGTACATATATTATTATGCAAACTATAATCCTATTTCAAAGTCACCTCTAGACAAGAGCACTGATTTGCAAACCCATTTTAACGAGTTTTAATGGGAAATAAAAAAGAGAATGAATAACGTTGAATAGTGAAAATTTGTAGAGTATATACCAATTTCAAAAAAATATGTGGATAAAATTAATTTGATAAATGTTTATTTAAAAATAGAATTGAGTTACAAACATTAGGCTTTAAAAAATAAAAAATAAAATTAAAAAATGTGTCACCTCTCACAAGACGGTGAGAAATAAAAGAAATACATATCGGCCACTTGAAGGAACGGACTCATGTTACACCCGCCGCACATGAACCGGCTGTTGGAAACTCTACCCATCACCCCCGAAGCCGTCGTAGTATATATGCTACTAAAGACACCCCCTCCGGTAATCTGGAAATAACTGTCGAGAATAGAGCTCCCCCTTTCTCTCTCTAGATTCTCTCTTAAAAATTGGAAATCCAAAAACCCTTCAAGAAAATGCCTTGCAACGATCCAAAATCTTCCGTTTTGCTTCACCGGATCGACGCCGCTGGCGCCGTTACATGTAGCAAACATGCCCACCAGACCGCAGCCGCCGCCGCCGTTCAGTGGCAGACTCCACTTCCTCCCAGTGCCCTGGTCCCCGACCACACCGCCGGTTACCACACCTATGCCGTCGGCCAGAACCAGTGCTGCTCCACCGTGATCCGCCAAATCGCAGCCCCAGTCGACACCGTGTGGTCAGTCGTCCGGTGCTTCGACAACCCACAAGCCTACAAACACTTCGTCAAGAACTGCAAAGTAATCACGGGTGATGGCGAGGTCGGAACTCTCCGGGAGATCCACGTCATCTCCGGTCTCCCGGCGGTGAACAGCACCGAAAGACTCGAGATCCTTGACGACGAGGCCCATGTCATCAGCTTCAGCGTCGTGGGTGGCGAACACCGGGTGGCGAACTACCGGTCAGTCACCACCCTCCACCCGGCAGCGGCGGACACCGAGGAAACAGTCGTGGTGGAATCCTACGTTGTGGACATCCCACAAGGTAATACTAAAGAAGAAACCTGCATTTTCGTGGACACCATTGTTAAATGTAACCTCCAGTCACTTGCACAGATCGCCGAGAATTTAGCCCGACGAGAAAGAAACTGCTGAAACAGTTTAACCTAATCGGGCATAAAAAAAAATTCTTGGCTTATAATGTATATGCACAAGTACAAATTACTGTTAAGAAGTGTTATCAGATTTTTATGAGCCGCCATTGAGCAAGATCTTCTGGTTGAGGAACTAGTGTTTGCGATGACTTGTAACACCCAATCTGATGTTTTTGTTTCCACAGTTAATATGAAAATTCCCATTTTCTTTAAGATTGTTTAATTGTCATTGTTCAAAATAGGAAATTTATGGTTAGTTTTTTTTCCTTGTTCTTATGACGAAAACCCCAACAACCCAAATTTCTTTTACATCCACTGGGAAATAGTAAACAAGAACGCATTTGCTTAACAACGGTCGATGCTTTTGTCTTCCAGGTTTCAAATTTGAGTTTTAAATTTACTTTCATTGGAGATGTTCAAAAATCATTCAAAAGTTTTGTAGCAAAACTTCCACTAGATCTATATGGTTAGTATTGATCCATGTCACGTATATTTTAAATTTTTGTGTGATTACGTGTGATTTCATATAGGTCACAGTTTGTTTCAATTATAATAAAACTTTCAGGAGGATTTTTAACGATCACTCTTACTTTCAGTATTATTTTAAGAATGAATGCTCCCACTTAACGAGAGCTCGCTTGACAAGAGTCACTAGTTCTTCTGCTTCGAAACAGTTTTCATATGAAAGCAATGAATTCTTTTTTTTTTTTCAAAGTTTTGTATTCTTAAGGGTAATTTGAGAAAAAAGATTTGTTTTTCTTGTGAGGAAACAACAAACTGAGGTTTTTTTTTCCTTTTATATATAAATTTTCTTGGTTTTTGAAAATGTGTTTCAAGTAAGAAAATCTCCAAAACTAAAAATGGTCTTGAAAAAAAATGCTTTAATTAGTGTATTCAAGGGCCAATCTTGTTTGAGATGCAAGGGGTTAATTAAGGCGGCTGGGATGCTGCTAATTGCTAGCTAAGCTTGAAGTCCACATGGGATTAATTAATTAATCTCGTGTTCCATTGTACTATTAGCCAATGGGGATTTGTTATAAATCATTTGTTTAATTGGTTTAATGAAGACGTACTAAGTAAGTTAGGCTTATTTATTTAAGGATCGTGAGATATTGGATTTTTTAGGGTTCAATTTGGCCGTGCATGTGTCATTGCGTTGGCATTGCCAATTTGATCCTATATTAATAACAGCAATGACAAACTTATTCCATCTAAAGAACGTTGCAAAAAGATGTACGATGAGAGATTCCAAATCTTAAGAAATTTCAGGCACCAAATGGCGTTGGAGTGTGACAGGGCGTGCGATCAGCATATCATCATCTCCTCTCAGATATTTTTAAGCAACATCAGTTGTCTGGCGTTTGAAAATTTTTACTCCAAATGATCGTGGAGGAAAAAGTCTTTTAAATATATGGGTTAACTCCTGCGCTTGTTTGATTCTTAGAAAACTACGTTTAGGCTTTATGGGGTAGATAAGAATGAAGCCATTTTTGCTTAAAAGATTCGTTTTTTCCTGTTGTGTGTAGAAGAAACAATCCAACCCATAAATTTCCATGGAGGGTAACATGTTGCCCATAGAAAATTCAATAAAGAGACTGCAACTTGGAGTTTTGGTTAGACTAACCAGCTGTTAAAAGAAAAGAAAGAGTAATTCTAATTAGACAAAGTTAGTGATAAAAAGTTTGATAAAGTTGACATGTAGCTTGTGTGATTAGTGTTGATGTAAAAATAATGTGATGTATTGAAAAACAGAATCATACTATGTGTTAATTTTATAAGTTATTTTGTCCATGTAGTATAACTCGAAAAGAAATATGCACTAACTTACAACTCTCAGTCTCTATCTCTCTCTCGAGTATAATTAATAATTAGTATAATTAATAACAATGCTAGTAATAAATATAATGCAAGTTGGACAAGAATTTGTTTGTTTGCAAAATGTAACGTGGAAGAGTGCAAGTTGAAGTGCAAGTGGGTACTATAGTAGCGGCTTTTAATGATCTTCTGGTCTACTTCTGATCCATCTATCTTTCGTCAGTTTTCGTTGGGAGAAATATTTTTTAAGGCAATTCTTTTAAGAAGAGCTAACTTCTCTTTTATAGAGTGGAAAAGTGTCACATAGTCCTCTGTTATTGGTGGATTAGGAGGCGGGCTCCTTAATCCCCTAATAATAGGGGGTCATGTTTTACTTTTTCACTCCATAAGAGAGAGATTAGCTCTCCTTAAAATTTTTTTTAGCGTGTTATAAAAGAATATCTACTTGTGTTTCGAGAAACACCTTCCCTGTCTTTTGCCTTTTCTTCCTTGTGCCGGGTCATGAGAGTGACGCCTATGAAATCTTTAGTTCAACCTAACCCATGAAGTAAAATACTTTATCAACGTATGACTTTGATTACTTGTTCTTCTTCTTTTTGATGCATGCATGTTAGGTTGGTCTTCGAAACCCACGGGTCTCAGGTCTCACCTTTTGATTAACAAGATTGGTACATTGTTAGTAGCGTAGTCAAGTGATATTTAAAGGGGTAGCTAAAATTTAACGATCGCTAATCAAAAAACTTTTTTTCCCAAATTTTTTAAAGGGTAAAACATAGGATTTTCTCAAAAAAACGGAGGTGGTTTGGGGATCAGGCGGCGACCCCTAACTTGGCCACTGTACACCGTGTGGTTCTTCACTCATTTGTTATCAATTTTTTTTCTTGGCTAATCTATAGTACGTGTCCTCCCATGAAGCATCGTACTACACTCATATAAAATATTTATATAATTTTTTTCACAATTACCTTTGATAGTATCTTATATTCTCATATATCACAGTATCTGAATCCAATCGTCCATGATTTTATATGAAAATTTATGATACATTTTTTTAATGTAAAAATAGTATTTTTAATCTTGTAAACGCAAAAGAATTTTAAGCATTGTAAATCATCGAGTATATTTCGCCGTTAGTCTTCGATCGACTTTTCAGCTTTTACACAATCTTGGCCCAATTCTCTTTTTACCCTCACCTAGTGGGTATCCAACCTTTCATATAATAGCTGAACTTTGTCCTTCTGTCAAGGTTTTGTCCATTTTCCATTAACCCTTATAAATTGACCATTTTATCCTTATATTTTTTAAAAGGTTGGGGCCGAAAAGTGAAAATTATCCTAGATTAAAAAAATTGATAATAGAAAATTGAGAAAGAAAAAAATTAAAAATAAATATTATTGAAAAAAATAAAAATAAAATTATTATTTCCAATACCACCCAATGCAGCCCGTGTTTGTCCTCTAATTGAATTTTGACATAGATTCATTTACCACAAGAGATTAGTATGAGAGAATTAATATTTATTTTTAAATATTTATAAGTATTATTTCTATCATATTTTTATTTTATAGTTTAATTAATTATGATAATTTGTAATGAATGATATTTTTATTCTAAAAATTTCATCTCTGGAACAATTTAGATTTTCTTAAAAAATAAAAATTATGATCTTATATAATCCAATTGCATATATTTCCATAATGTTAAAGTACAACAACTTTTTTTTTTTTTAAATATATGACATTATTATGAAGACCAGATGATATTTAAATCAAAGATTCAATGAAACTTGAAAAAAAAAATACGATTCAAGGAAAAATGTAGCAAAAGCTTACACAAATTTTATAAGGAACAAATACTAGTTATCTTCGCCTTAATAAGATTATGGTGTGATTATCAAATAATGCGACGTGAATATATTTTCCCTTTGATATAATATATAGAGACAATAATATATTAGTGATGATATATTAAGATTTTGTTCTCTATACATGTCATACAACAATTATTTAAAAATAAATATTAATTCCTTCATACTCTTCTCACAGGAAATGAATCCATATCTTAATGCAATTAGAGACAAATACAGATGAGGGAGGGGTGGGCTTGAAAAGAATAAATTTATTTTTATATTTTTTTCAATAATATTTATTTTTTTATTTTTCTATTTTTCAATGCTCTATTATCAATTTTTTTTTATATCTAGTAAATTTTCACTTTGGTCCTCAACCTTTTGAAAGTATAAGGGTAAATGGTCAATTTATAAGGATTTAATGGAAAAATAGACAGAATATTGACAGAAGGACAAAACTCAACTATTATGCGAAAGGTTGTGGACGCACTAGGTGAAAAAAAGAATGATAACAAGATTGTGTAAATACTGAAAAGTTGGGGACTAATGATGAAATTTACCCTAAATCATCATTGAATTTCAACAATAGGGTTCAACCTATTTTATGGTTATTGAACTTAATTACTTTTGAGTTTTGAGTTACTATCATCAAATTTTGACATATTACTCAATAGTTATTGAACTTATAAAAGTGTTACACGCCCATCACCAAATGGGCTCTGTTTACTTATAGTTACGTTCAACGGAAGGCGTGACGTGACTAATGGCAAGCATAGCTTAACGGCTCCTCCAAGTGACAGGTTCATTACTTTAGTAGTCACTAAATTTATATTAGGTTATTAAACCATCACTAGACTTATCTTTAGATAATGCTACTCTTCCTTATTGAGTTACTTATTTGGTGACTTGGTGGGGGTGTATGTATCTTTTTACCCATATATTTCAATTAAATGTAAGGGCACTTTTGTCAATATATTGAATAATTATTTAATGACAAGTAATTGAACAAGTGATATGATAAGGGAATGTAGCATTACCCCTTACCTTTAGATTAATAAATCATAATTGAACTTTAATGTGTTAATCGGTAAACTAAACTTACCCATATCTTGATACTGTGGGTCTGATTAACCTTATACATATCTTGATTCATTTTATTCATCAAGTAGATTATACCCGTTTATTTTCCCGTTCCCATTGGTTTATTGCTGGTTGTGAGATGAATGTGTTGAAATGGACGGCGAATTTCCATCATGAGAAGGAAACTTCTATTGTTCCTGTCTGGATTTCCTTCCTTTTATTGCCTATGCATTTATGTGCTAAGGATGTTTTGTATTCTTTAGCAAAAGTTGTTGGCCAGCCTTTGCATATTTATGAGGCTATCTCTGATTTGCTGAGACCTAATAAGGCTAGGGTCTGTGTTGAAGTACACCTGGAGCATAAGCTCCCTGATTGGAGTTGGGTTGATAGAGGGCCCATTCGTAGTTTCTGGTAAGGAATTGTGTACGAGAAATTACTAGTGTTTTGTTTTGCCTGTAGGCGTATGGGTCATTCTATTGGTCAGTGTAAGACTGGGGCTCCTCCTCCCCCACCGCCACTCCTTTCATCAGGTGGTCTTTCATTATCTGGACCGACTAGTTTTACTGCCTGTGATTAGTTCTATATGGGCCCCACCTACAGTGCCACCCCATTCTCTGCAGGAGAAGGGGAAATGTGTTATGACTGAGCCGCTCCGCCAGTGGGTTCCTATTCCTGAGTCTACTTCCAGGGTTCGATTTCAGACTTAGCCAGTGATTGTTTCTGTGAGCTCTTTATCTCCTAGTATTACTGTCACTCCGTCTGTATCAGTGCTGGTTTCTTCAGCTTTCCCCACTACAGTGACTCCACCTGTTTCAATGGTTTCATTAGTTATTCATACTCTTCCTACTGTGTCTGCTTCTTAGCTTGATACTGTTCTTAACACTTAATCTCTTGGGATTCAGGTATGCCATACTGTTGTTAATGCTTTCCATTCCTTGCGTGATTCAGGTTTAAGGGTATCTTCGGGTTGCTCCCGTGATTTTTTTGTGGGAGGGATGGTGGCGTTTGCCACTACATCTGAGTCAGATGTGCAGTTGAGTGATGTTGCTGGCTTTGATCTGTCTAGTGATCATGTGATTTCTGTTGAAAGTCATAGTCAGGACTTTGGTCATTTTAGTGCTACTGGTCCTGAGTTGTTGTCTGTCTTATCTGCTTTGAGTCGTAGACTCTCTTCTATTCCTGCCTCTCTTCCTCTTGGCTCACCGCTTATCTGTCAAGAGAACACAAAGGCTCTAGTTCCTTCTGTTGATAGCACAGAGTTTCCTATCCCACATCTGCCAGTTCGACGTGGGTCTGAGGGTGGTTTGCCTAGTCTGGAGTCTAGTCAGATGTAGTTTGAACCTGTTGCTCCGAGGAAGAAGAAAAAGTAGTTGAAGACCAAAGTTCAAGTGCCTTCCACTCATATGACACTTTGACCTAGGTCAGTGGTTTCCATACCCCATCGTTTTTCCTGTTGAGTATGATGATATGGAATGTTAGGGGTATTCGTAGTATAGTTACTCGGACGTTTTTGAAAAAACTCCTCCAAATACATGGTGTATGTTTCCTGATTATGATTGAGCCTATAATTTTGCCTCATGATTTTGCATTTATTCGTCGGTTTTTTGCTTTTGATCGGGGGGTTCAGAATTAGACGGATAGGATTTGGTGTTTTTGAAAAGAGAGGATTGTTGTTGATTATATGGTTGATCATCCCCAATTTCTTCACATTAAAGTTCAGGATCCTAGATTAGCCATGACTTTTTATCTCATACCTGTGTATGCTTCATGTGATTTTATTGAGAGGTCGGTTTTGTGGGATGCTTTGTATGCTATTTCTATTTGTATGGATGGTCCTTGGCTTGTAGGAGGAGACTTTAATGTTATTGCTTATGATAGTAAGCGGAGAGGATTCAGTACGAGGGACAGATGTATGTCTGATTTCTGTGATATGATGTTAGACTATGTTTTGTCTAATGCTAGTTTTGTTGGTGAGCCATTTACTTGGTCTAATATTAAGGCGTCGACTAATAGGGTGTGTAAGTGTTTGGATAGGGTATTGTTGAATCCAGATGCCGCATCTTTCTTTCTCAGTCTACTGTTAGACACTTGAATAGATAATGTTCTAATCATGCTTCTTTGCTCATTTAGTGGTTATTGGCTAGTCAATTTGGGCCCTGGCCTTTTAGATTTTTGAATGTTTAGGCCAGGTATCATGATTTTCAGTCATTTGTTTGTCAAAAGTGGTCATTACCCACTCATCTTAAGGGTATGACTGCTTTGTGGGAGAAGTTTTTTATACTGAAACAGGGGCTGGGTTGGTAGAATAGGCACGTATTTGGTGATATTTTTCAGAGGGTCAAGGGGGCGGAATTGTTAGTTGATCAGACTGAGAGGGTTTTTGACTCTGACCCTACACAGTTCCACCATGAGTAGTTACACAAGGTTCAGGATGACCTCTACCACACTTTGGCTATTGAGGAAGGTTTCTGGAAGCAGAAATCTGGAGCTAGACGGTTACCTAAGGGTGACCATAATACCAGATATTTCTACTCTCTGGTTTAAGGACGGCGTATTAGATCTGGTATTCATTACATTTTGGCTCAGAATGACTCTATTTTGTTTGATCAATCATCCATTCAGAGTTCTACTGTTGATTTTTTTCAGGCTGTGTTGACGTCTCTTGGTGAGCCGATACACTAGCTTTGGCATGATATTATCCATTCTTTAGTCACTGTGGAGGATAATATCCGATTGAACCATTTTCCTACCCTTAATGAGGTTAGAGAGGCTGTTTTTAGTATTGATGGTGACAGTATTGCTGGACCTGATGGATTAACCTCTTTGTTTTATCAGCAGTGTTGGGATATTATTTCTTAAGATTTTTTTCAGGCTGTTGTTGATTTCTTTAACGGGGGTTACCTCCCTAGGGGTTTTGTAGCTACTTCCATTATTCTTCTCCCCAAGAGGGAAGATGCGTATGGGTGTCCTGAGTTCAGGCCAATCAGTTTGTGTACTGTGTTCAACAAGATTATTACGAAGCTATTGAACACGAGCCTTAGTGAGCTTCTCTCACATATCATTTCTTCTTAGCAGAGTGGTTTTATTTAGGGACGCCTTATTAGGGATAACATACTCCTAGCCCAAGAGATGGTCCATATGCTTTATATGCGGGCAAGGGGTGGTAACGTTATTCTTAAGTTGGATATGGCTAAGGCCTATGATAGGATAGACTGGGGATTCTTGATCTCAATTATGGAGCAGTTTGGTTTTGATTGGCTTTGGGTTGACAGGATCAGGCGGTGTATTTCTAAATGTAGGTTCTCTGTTTTGGTCAACGGTCAGTTGGCTGAGTTTTTTCCATCATCAAGGGGGCTTCGTTAGGGTAATCCGATCTCTCCTGCCTTAATTGTTATTGCTGCTGATTATTTTTCACGCTTGCTCAGGCACCAGTTTCAGCAGCACAATATTATGCAGTGTTGAGATATTATTTCTTAAGATTTTTTTCAGGCTGTTTTTGATTTCTTTAACAGGGGTTACCTCCCTAGGGGTTTTGTAGCTACTTCCATTATTCTTCTCCCCAAGAGGGAAGATGCGTACAGTTGTCCTGAGTTCAGGCCAATCAGTTTGTGTACTGTGTTCAACAAGATCATTACTAAGCTGTTGAACACGAGCCTTAGTGAGCTTCTCCCACATATCATTTCTTCTTAGCGGAGTGGTTTTATTTAGGGACGCCTTATTGGGGATAACATGCTCCTGGCCCAAAAGATGGTCCATATGCTTGATATGCGGGCAAAGGGTGGCAACGTTATTCTTAAGTTGGATATGGCTAAGGCCTATGATAGGATAGACTGGGGGTTCTTGATCTCAATTATGGAGCAGTTTGGTTTTGATCGGCTTTGGGTTGACAGGATCAGGCAGTGTATTTCTGAATGCAGGTTCTTTGTTTTGGTCAACGGTCAGTTGGCTGGCTTTTTCCCATCATCGAGGGGGCTTCGTCAGGGTAATCTGATCTCTCCTGCCTTATTTGTTATTGCTGCTGATTATTTTTCACGCTTGCTCAAGCAACAGTTTCAGCAGCACAATATTATGCAGTATAGGTATGGGGTTCTGATATGGTTTCGCATCTTGCCTTCATTGACGATATTATTATATTCGCCAATGGCTGAAAGAGGAGTATTGAGTATCTTATGGGGTGTATTGAACACTACGAGGGTGTCTCTGGCCAGTCGATGAATAGGGGCAAGAGTGCACTGATTCTACCTAGGCAGATATCTCCGGCACAGATTCATCGCCTTGAGCAGTGGATTGGGTTTCAGTATGGTTCACTTCTTATCACCTACCTTGGCGTTCCCTTATATAAGGGCACTAAATGAATCTTCTTATTTGATGACTTGATGCAGAAGGCCCATAGTAGGATTTCTGGATGGGCAAGCGGGCTATCTCTCGGTGCCAAGATTACTCTCCATCGTTCCGTTTTATATTCTATGCCGCTTCACCTATTTCAGATTCTACAGCTTCCTAAGGTGGTGTTAAAGCGGTTGGAGAGTTGTTTTGCTAATTTTTTGTAGAGCTCACATGATCACGTATTGTTAGGGTGCCATTAGATACTATGGGTTTGGATAAGATACTGTGGCGGCCTACTCCGAGGAAGCTTTACTGCTAGCCTTGTACTAGACCGTTAGCATATGGCGATTTTTGGGGTCAGACCGTCAGCGGATTAATGTACATATACCTTCACGTTGTCAGTATTGCTCTGAAGAGGAGACACTGGAGCATGTTTTCGTTGACAGTCCAATGGCTGATAGAGTATAGAAGCACTTCTCCTCTATCTTCCAGGTTTCTTATCTTGTGTCTGAAAGTATTCAACATCATTTTCAGATATGGCGGTTTTCTGGACACGCTGTCAGACGGGGGCACATTCGCACCATTGTGCTGCTCTTTGTGTTCTAGTTTTTGTGGAGGGCGCAGAATGATGTGAAATACAGAGGCATAGTTGTTGATGCTAGGAGTATTATTTGGTGTGTGCATCAGGCTATATCTTTTCTTCACATTGGCAGAGCATTTCGCTTCACACATTGGAGATGGGACACTGATCTGGTTTCCAAATTTGGTATTTTTGTTTACCCTCTCCCTCCTCCCACTCTGTTTTGGTTTTTTGGCAGAGACCAGCTGTGGAATCTCACAAAGTAAGTACAGATAGATGTGTTGTTGACAGGAGAGCTGGTGGAGGTGGTATTATCAGGGACTCTATGGGGTGCTGTGTTAGTGTCTTTTCTAGTGACTACGGGGATTGCATGAGTTTGGAGGTTGAACTTCGCCCTATCCTCAATGGCATTTTACTGGCCAAATCACTTAGTATCTCAGATTTATGGGTGGAGGCTGATTCTGCTGTCGCTATCGATTGCATTCTTCATGGAGACGGTCTTTGGAATATTCAGATCATTATTCGACTCATTCGGCAGCTACTGCACTCACACATTTTCCGCTAGGGTAACCAGATTGCGGATGTTTTTGCTTATGACGGCTAGACCAGACAGGGTTATGGGATGCATGATCTGCGTTCAGCAGCCCGTGGACTTCTACATATAGACGTCATGATTTTCCCTCGGTCAGAGGTATATAGTTTAGTTTAATTTTTTTATTTTTTGAGTCATGTGTACAATTATTCTAGCTATTGTTTTATTTCTTCTTCTTACTGATTCTAGTGTTAAGGACGTAGTACCTCATTATTTACTACTTTCAATTATTATACATTCAGTTGGAGGTCAGGTTTTTTACCCTCCTCCTGGGTTGTATTGGTTTTTGAGATATTAATAAAAGTAGTAGGGGGATTTCAAACCCCACTAGCTAAGTAAGGCAGACGCCTAAAAACGACGCTGTAGCCTAGTTGATGCTTTGATTAAGGAAAAAAAAAAGAAAAAAAAAAACTAAACTTACCCATATGATATTAAACCACCTCTGAACTTTGACATATTACTTAGTCATATTACTGAGTTTCGATCTAACATCATATGTTATAGCATTATATGGTGCATATTACTCACTAATCATTGAATTTACAAATTAATTCCAATGTATATATATGCATGTCATTTCTTTTTCAAAATGATGTCAACATTTATTTTGATCTTTTGAAATAAAGTACTGATTGTAATGTATATTGCACACGCCAACAACTATATATCTTTGGCTTATCACTGAGCTTTAAGATATTGCTCGTTATGTCTGAATTTACAAAGTAATAATCCCAATAATGATATGCTTGCCTTTTATTTTTCAAAATGATATATCATATTTCTTTTGAAATATATTTTCTAATGAAGTAGAGGCGTTTACTCGCAACATTTTTTATATCTTATTACTCGCATCCTATACTGGTTCAAAGTTTCATTTCATGCCTACTCAAAAACATGTTGAGAATAAAATACTACTTTATCAAAATAATATCAAAAGAAATACTGATATTATTTTGAAAACTAAACGACGTGCGTATCTCTATTCGAGTTATCTTGTAATTTCAGTGACTAAGGATCAAATTAAAATGCAGTGATGGTTTCAGTGGCAAAGCCACATGTCCAATGAAATTCTTTTCTTTTCTTTTTCTTTTTTTCTTTTCATTTGATTAGTTTTTATTCCTTTTAATTGAGAGAGGATAGAATGAGGTGATATTATGTAAAACATCAAGGAAGGAAGACGAAATACATGAATTTAATTATCCATGAAGAATAAAACATAATTAAGTCTTATTATATAGAAAATTATAGTAAAAAAATGTGAGTCCGTGATTTTTCTTATTTATTTTGGTTACAATACGGTATAAATGAAGTAGTAATAAGAGAGTAGAATAAATTATATAGAGACCACTCATTATATACTTTAAATATGATTGGGGAATAACTTATTCATTTGATAATATTTTTGATCTGTATTGTTTATTATATCGTATCTTTGGAATAACTTTTGCTCGATTAACTTGTGCCCCAACTAAACTTTTGGATTGGCTCCGCCGCTGGATGATTTAGTAACTTATAGGTCTATGTAGTGCTCTATCATCGAGCAACACGTCAAAGTTTATTAATGATTTAGTAAACTAAAGATAAGTCCAGTGATAGTTTATAACTTAAATGTAGGTTCAGGACCACTATTAAAGTAACGAACTTGCCACATGGAACAACCGTTAAGCCACGTCATGCCTTGTGTTAATTAATGTAATTGAGGGAGTCCAATTGGGTGATGGGTGGGTGTGTCTTTTACGAAGTTCAGTGACTACTGTGTAATATGTTAATATTCAGTGATGACTTAGTAACCTAAGGTAAAGTTGAATGACAAAGTATTCAACCCACAAAATGCTCTATGATCTTTCTGTATTCAAACTGTTTGACAAGAATCCAATGTGATTAAAATTGGCATTTTCTGACACCAGATGGCATTGTTCTAAGAAGTGGTACCATGCGCAAGCTACACAGTGAGCGTGCTCCATGTTTTGTCAAGCTTCTTGCTTTATTAAGTATTATATTGATCACGTTTTTTGTCACGTATTGTCATGTTTAGACTTGCCTGAGCTTAATGCATGGATTCAATGTTCTATTGTTTTTTTGGCAGACACTGTTAAGATCAATACAAGAGGAAAAAAAGGAAAAAAGATCAAAACAAGAAAAGTCCAGTTGGTAGTCGATAGCTCATGGAAGGAAATGAATGGTGGAGAAGTAAATCAAGGAATGGATATAAGGAAATGTAAAAGAAAGTATCTGTAATAATGTCAAATCTAACTGGTTATCTCACATTCATTTCATTTTTACATAGAAATAATTAGAGAATATATACCTTTTTCAATTGTACACTATATTTTACGCCGTACATAGAAACTAATTGCAAGTATACCATTTTAGTTTGAAAATATACCTTTCTTGAATATTTAAAGATTATTAAATGTATATTATTATTATCATTAATTTATCCATATATACTTCATTAAGTTTCTCAGGGTTCATTTAGATTAGGTTTCTCCATCTACTAGTCGCCACCGCCACCACCACGACAACCACAAGATCCCCTCGATCCGCCGCGGCCACCACCCCTACCACCTTTCCCTCTGACCGCCTTCATCATCAACTCTCTCCTACCACCATCCCAATCCATCTGACCGCCAATAACTAACCAACTACGCTTGCAACACTACCACACAAACTACTCACCGCCTTGGAAGGAGGCTACGCCTCTGTTAATCTTCAATATTTGCCCTTTATTTGTGATTTCGCTTGATTTTTGTAGTAATTTTGGATGACCATGGAAATCTTTTAATATTCCGTTGCCCCTTATTTTTGCATCAATTTTTGGATGACCATAGAAATTTTTGTAATTCATTTTTGTTAGCATATTTATTTTGTTACCTTTTTTGTTACTATTTGTTTTACCATAGTTTTTTTTTTTAAATCATGTTACCATATTCCAAACTTTGTTACCATTTATTGGGTTTGTTACGTGTTAACATTATACTTCCCATTTTACTAGGTGTTACCATGCTGTTTTTGTGTTTATTGTAATGATAACAGTGCTTTCCCCCCTTGAATTGTAATGGCAATAGTGTTAATCGTTGTTAACATGGTTTTTATGTTATGGAGTTAACATTGTTACCAATCTTTATGATTTTTGCGTGTTTTCTTACTTTTGTTTTTTTGTTTTTTTTTTGTTACCATGTGTTTGGAGCTTTTTATTTCTTTGGGGTTTTTGTTACTACTTTTTTACGGTGGTGACTTAGCGGTGGCAACGGCAGCGACGCCGACAACGGTGATGTGGTGGCAGTTGGTTGGAAATTCATTATTTAATAATTATTATAATAATTAAAATTACAATTATAGAAATATTGTTAATAAAAATAATATTAATTAAATTTAATAAAGAACTGAAGGCAATTAAATTTGGCAGGGATAATTTTCCAATTGAGTAAGGTAGTTTTGTAAATAATTTCAGAGATGAGTGTATTTTTCAAAACCTTATTAAGAAATAAGGGTTTTTATTTAAAGAACCTTTTTTACATATTGCAATGATCACAGATCTTAGTTGGCAGGAGCTCGTGCCAAAGTGTCCAATAAAATTGGAATCGGTGGCATAATTAGCTCATACAAGAAGTCCACCATGATACCAGCCCGGCCCAATTTAAATAAGCAGAGTCTTACTCTGGAGAGCCAGCTTGATTGCAATGCATATGTTTTACTCCTCCTAGTCCCTCAAAAAGTCCTCCAATTTGATTCCTAGAGTATCCCATCACTGAAAATTTTCAAGCGCAAACCGAAGGTGGCTTATGACGTAATTCGCTACTCTATTTTTTAAATGAACTAATAAAAAATGATAACTAACTCCTTTTATATTGGGTTAATGTCAGTTGATGGCCTTACAAGACGCGAAGACCCGTGTGATAGCCTCAATTTTACATCGCTTGGGTGAAGAAAATGATATCAGTTCTTAAATTAAGAAATCTACTTCATCTGACATGAGATATTTTGAGTGAGAATCCAAGAGTAAAACCGTGCTGGTTAGGCCCAAAGCGGACAATATCATGTCAAAGTGGAGCATCTCGTTACAGATAGTATCAGAGCAAAGCCTAATCGGAAGTGTGGCCAACGAGAATATTGGGCCCTCTTAGACGGAATAATTGTGATAGCCTCAATCCCATTGGGCCCTCTTAGACGGAATAATTGTGATAGCCTCAATCCCACATCGCTTTGGTGAAGAAAAGGAGTCCATTTCTTACATTAAGAGATTCACTTCATCTGACATGAGGCCTTTTGGGTGAGAACCTAAGAGCAAAACCATACAGGTTAGACTCAAAGTGGATAATATCATGTCAAAGTAGAGCGGGTCGTTACGCCCTTACTCTACGTGAATAGATGATGCCATAAGGTGCTATTCAAATACAATGATATTGTAATCACGAGCAAAGCTAAAAGATAGTACAAAAGTTGGCTGAAATTTGATGATTCCATAATCGAAACACCAAAATTCTTCTTCTTTTGATTTTTCGAAAGGCGGTTCCAAAAAGATTTTTCTAAAAACGGGGTTGGTCAGGAAAGAGGATGGTTACCCCCACCTCCACCCTGAGTGTTACGGGACTTATCCAAGCATATCATTAATCATTAATTTAAAACTTTTAACAAGATTGTTCAAAGAAATATTATATCAAATAGATATTTTAAGCTCGCTCGCTCACTCACACAATCTTGTCACTCTTTAAGTACTTTAAAGCTGACATAAACTTTTAGTAACTTATCTAAAATCTGGAAATATTGTTATGAAAAAAAATTATTTATATCTTCTATCGATTTCAAGTGATGGAAGTGGCTGCCTAGTTTGGACAAGCTTAAAGTTCAAGATATTATTTTGAGTAATAATAATATAATTAATCTAATTTAGACGTCAACGGTCTTGGATTTGAGATGTCAACAGTTGAACTAATGCGACAGCCAACCTAATGTGACAACTTAGCATCCAAGTTTGTTACCTATAAAATAACAAAGTGGCTGTCTTTTACTAAAATGTCCTCCAACTCTTTTTTATTTACCCCAATTTATTTTTTATTTATGTTATTATTATAAAATAAAAATAAAATGATAAGCTGTGGAAAACCTTTCATTAAAAGGCAAAAAAAAAAAGAGCTGGGGAAAAAATACAGTACTTGTGGGTCTTCATAAGATTCATACGAATAAAATTAGTGGACTAGTTTCATTTAAAAAGGAAAAAATATAATGCACTCTTAACCTTAGGTATTTTTTCTCTTAACCTTCAGTCTTCATCCCTCACGCTAAAGTGATATATAAAAGGAAGAACTCTAATTCCTTTTTTTCTGCTCAATATCTTCCTTGCACATATGCATCATGCCAAGAGCTTGTTCTCTATTTTCACTACAAATTTTATCAATAAATCAAAACGCATATCAATTACACTTTCTCTATGAACAATAAATGTTCACATCTCCTTATAATCTCTCTCTATTTTCCGTCACAAGTTTCAAATAACAATCTCTTTATTCACCAAAAAAAGCTAAAAAAAATAAGGTACAAAGAACGAGCTCTTGCAAATTCATTTGTTTATAAGGAAAAGTACTAAAACAAAACTTTCCCAGGAATCCTTTGGTCAATTTATGAATGACAATTGTCAACATAAGTTATAATTGCTACGCTGTACTTTCATTCAAAAAAGAAAGTGTATAGTTTGACATCAAATAATAAGCACATATTGTATCTACGTATTAAGAGCTTGTTTGACCCTATTTATTCTTCTAATTTATAAATTTATTTATTATTGATTTAATATTTAATTTGAGAACTGCTCAATTACAATCACACGTTTTACACTTTTTTATATTTTCAATACACATTTTACCTCTCTCTTTATTATAAATTATCCAAATGAAGGGCATCAAACAAGCTCTAATATATATCATTTATAACTGCATTATGGTCCCATGGGATCAATTATTATGAAATCAATATTTAATTAACGAAGATTAAGAAATAGAAGTAATAGATTCATTTCATTTTCAATAGCTATAAAATGATTATTTTAGTATGACCCCTTTTGGACGAATGCTGCTATGACAACTCAGAGTCTAGGGTACATTTGTAAATTAATAATGAAAGAGAAAAACATCCAACAACTCCTCTAAGACATTAATTCAGCCGCACTACTCCGCATTCATCATTACGAATCCTGAAATTTCATTTTCACCAACCGCTTTGATCACCGGCCCAAACTAGAAAAAAATAGTAACAAACGACTAAAAAACTGCTTCTTATAATAGATATAATAACATAACATATAAACCCTAATGCTAGCTAGACAAGACTCCCTCAACATTATGATCATGCAAAGAGAAAACGTAATGACGAAAAAGAATTCATCTCCCTCGACCGTGATCAATGGGTCGATGGCGGTCCGGTGTAGCTTCCATTCCCTTGTAGCAATTCTCGTGGGGGCCTTGATCGTGGGAGCAGTTTATTTGACTGCGGAGAGTGGACAGTTCATTGAGGAAGAAGGGAATGATCATGAAGTGGTTCCTGAGACGAGTGCGAATGATTCTTCGTCTTCCAATGATTCTTCTAAGTGTGATTTCTTTTCAGGAAAATGGGTTCTTGATAACGAGAGTTATCCTCTTTACAAAGAGGAAGAGTGTACTTTCATGTCTGATCAATTGGCTTGTGGGAAGTTTGGAAGAGAAGATTTGAGTTATCAGTCTTGGAGATGGCAGCCTCACCATTGTGACCTCCCCAGGTCTCTCTCTCTCTCTCTCTCTCTACACTTTGGTTTCGTGAGGAACTAAGTGTATACTAATCCAGTATAATGATCAGTATTTGCACGTTGAATGAGAGTTTTTAATGTTAGGTTGATGAGAGACTTCCTTTTAAATTTTGATTGTAATATATTGTCTTATGTGCAGAGCAATTCATTTTTGCATCAAAGGCCTTATGCGCATACAACTATTATAAATGGAGGGTGGTGTCAAGATCGAATTAAAATTATATATAAAAACTCTATTACTAATCTTAGAAAGTTTTGTAAAACACAGAAATTTGGGTTCTACTCTTTTTGAAGATACTTTTGTTATTTTGAACAAATTGAAATGAAATAAAACGGGAAGAAAAGCTTATTTGTTTAAATTATTTCTTCATCCAAAATTAAAAGTATGGTTTTTGAGTTGGTGGAATGTTTTTTTTTTCTATCTTAATAAAGGTTCAATGCCACAGCACTCTTAGAAAGATTGAGGAACAAAAGGCTTGTTTTTGTGGGGGATTCTCTAAATAGAGGGCAGTGGGTATCCATGGTATGCCTGCTTGACAAGGTCATTCCGAAAGGGCTCAAATACATGCACAATAATGGCAGCTCCTTGATCACCTTCAAGGCTAAGGTGTGTCCACATTATAACCTCCTTCAAGGTTGATCAATTTGGATTGAGCACGAAAAATTCAAAAGATCTTGACTCAAGATTATCAATCTTGCTTTAATAACTCAATTGAGGCTATATCTTATTCAATTTCACTTCAATGGTTTTGGTAGGCATACAATGCAAAGATTGAATTTTACTGGGCCCCGTTGCTGGTGGAATCCAATTCCGATGACCCAACCCACCATCGGTTACCGGAGCGGATTGTGAGAGCTCAAGCCATCGAAAAGCATGCTAGGCATTGGACAGATGCTAATATACTTGTCTTTAACTCTTATCTGTGGTGGAGGCGCTCGAAGATGGAAGTCTTGTAAGTATTCTAGTTACCAGATTCAGTCGAGTGGTTGACTCGATCGAAGTGCGTTTGACCTCGTACTTTGATTGGGTTAATGATCTTATTAGCTCTGACAACTAGTTAATGCACTTGCATAACGCGTTACCATACAAATTCCTAAGAAAATCAAGATATTTTTGCTGACGATGTTAAGTTTGCACAATTTTCAGGTGGGGTTCATTCAACACATCCGACGGAATCTACAAGAAAATAGACATGTTACGTAGCTACGAAATGGCTATGAAGACATGGTCCGACTGGTTGGAAATTCATGTCAATCGGACAAAAACTCAATTGTATTTCATGAGCATGTCACCTACTCATGAAAAGTTCGACACCAGCAGGGCTAGTTTTATTATTTCAATAATTCCACATCCATCAAAATATGGATGATAACATTTTCTCTGTTTTGAAATGACAGGGCTGAAGAATGGGGCAAACCCAAAGGAGGAAATTGCTACACTGAAACAGAAGCAATAACAAAAGTGGGATACCAAGGACGTGGAACAGATCCTAAGATGATGCGAATAGTCGAAACAACAATAAACAAACTTCAAAATCGAGGCTTGAAGGTGCAAATAATGAACATAACGCAACTTTCTGAATACAGAAAAGATGGACACCCTTCAATTTATAGGAAGCAATGGGAGCCTTTGACAGAAGAACAAATTTCGAACCCACTTAGTTATGCAGATTGTATACATTGGTGTCTTCCTGGAGTTCCCGATGTTTGGAACCATCTTCTTTATGCTTACATTTTGAACTCTGGACCAACTTGATTTGATTGTCACTTCTTATTTCTAATGTAAAGTTTGTGGCACATATTTCTATGCGTCAAGTTTGCGTAGTAATGTCATTTTAACTGTATTTTCTTCTTTCAACAGTGTCGAGTTCTGTTTAGTCCAACACAAAAGATACACCTAAAATATAGCACGACATAAAATTCAAATTCAAATTCCAAATGCGATAAAATTACTTGTGTCCAAAATATCCTATATGACATCTGTCTTTTGTTTTGACTCTTTCAATGGTTATGGAAATTCTTTTCAAATTTTTTTTTTTTGCCCAGTGGGCATATATCATCTTGCAACATATTTCTCCTCATCTCCAGATTTTCATCTGCCACTGATCAGGCTTGTCTCCTAGTAACTTAGATTCCATCTAGATAACTGGAAGGATGATGTCCTCGAAGTAATCAAAATATATTAGTCTCCAATAATTGTATAATACTAATACAGTACCATTTATAGCACCCAATATCCTATGTGACTGCATGCATGAGATAAAGTGCCTCGTAATTTGAATTTGAGGTGACCTCAAACGTCGGTCAATTTGGTACGGTTCATTAGATGAGGTATAGTTTCTTCTAATTGGGTGCTTGAATTATTCACGGGGTGCGAACCGAGGCTCTGTTACCCAACATTGCTAAGAAAGAGAAGTTTCATTTAGGTCGTCCAAGAAAAGGAAAATGTCAATTTCCCAAAATTCATGGATTTTCCTACGTGCACATGGCTGATATCATTTTCTTCTTGTTTTATTTGTGTCACTTCAACAATAGAAGATCTCAATAATGTATAATTCAACTACTACTAAATATTCTTAATTAAAGCAGAGTTTGGCTCTTTGCAATTATTACACCAAACTAAACTGCTCAAAGAATTTGGTTAGCAGATTCACCAACTCTAAATTAATGGAAAGGCTCAGATAATACATGTACAGAGGCACAAAGAAGGAAAAAAATGGCCGCCTCAAAGAGTTACCATTCCCTTGTGGCTTTTCCTGTTCTGCTTTTGCTCCTTGCTGTCATATATATAAGAACCACAGAAAAGAAGCCATGGACGGCAGAAGTTGAAGAAGTTGAAGCTCCGGCCGGGGAGAATAATACATCAACAGAGTGTAACTTGTTTAATGGAAAATGGGTGTTTGATAACCAGTCTTATCCTCTTTACAACGAGCGAAAATGCTAGCTTTTGTCGGACGACTTCGCTTGCAGAAAGTATGGGAGGGAGGACTTGAAGTATCAGAAGTGGAGGTGGCAGCCTCACCATTGTGACCTCCCAAGGTATGCCCTTCTGATATGCAAATTCCATAGATTTTCTTCCTGGTTTCTGAATTTGAATGCTCAAGTATTGGAATCTGTTTGTGCTACAAAAGGTTCAATGCCACAACTTTGTTGAGTAGGCTACGGGGCAAGAGGCTTGTGTTTGTGGGAGATTCATTGAACAGAAATCAATGGGATTCATTAATCTGTATGGTGGAAGCATCGATTCCATCATTGTCTAAGTCCAGAGAGTTTATCGGCAATATTTTCAACTTCAAGGCCATTGTGAGTTCCAACTATTTTATGATGTTTACTTGCCATTAAATTTGAAATCCTGCCTGTGTCGAATATCAAAATTGCTGACACCAAAATTGCTTTAAGTACAGGACTATAATGTCTCAATTGATTTCTACTGGTCTCCATTGCTAGTAGAATCGAACTCTGATAATCCGGTGAACCACAGTTTACCGGACCGAATTGTTAGAGTTCAGGCAATAGAAAAGCATGCCAGGCATTGGACAGATGCTGATATACTTATCTTCAACTCATATCTCTGGTGGCTAAGGCCTAAAATGAAGGTTCTGTAAGTGAATTCGTCCAACGCCTAATCTGCACGCGATTCATGTAACTAGAAACTTTTGCGCTCGAATTTGTCAATTGATTTAGCTCATTCAACAACTCTGATCAGGTGGGGTTCATTTGAAAGCCCTGATGGAATCTACAAAGAAATCGATATGGTGCGTAGTTATGAAATGGCTCTGGAGACATGGTCGGATTGGTTGGAAATCAATATCAATAGAAGCCGGACACAGCTCTATTTCGTTAGCATGTCCCCAGCTCACATAAGGTATGATAAATTACAGCCATAAAATTTCCGCCATTGCTCCAAATATGAGATGTCATGTAACTTTCAGGGGTGATGAATGGGGAACAAGCTCAAATCAAAACTGTTATAAAGAAACAGAGCCAATTTTCCAGGAAGGCTACTGGGAAAGTGATTGGAGTCAAGAGATGATGAGAACAATACAGAGTACTGTCGAGAAATTAAAAGCAAGAGGTGTCGAGGTGCAAATACTGAACATAACGCGACTTTCTGAGTATCGGAAGGATGCTCATCCGTCTATCTACAGAAAACAAAAAGTGGCTTTAACCGAAGAGCAAAAGATGAATCCAAGAAGTTATGCAGATTGTGCACATTGGTGCCTTCCCGGGGTACCTGATGTATGGAACGAGATTTTGTATGCTTATATTTTTCAGTACAGAGAAATCAGTCTTCCAACTTTTTGAAGGCTCAATCTTGTAAATGAAGTGATTCAACGCGATACCAGAGCAAGCAAAGTTTTCTGTCTGAGACTAGAAACTAATAAATTTTTCTGGCTCTCGAGTTTGTAGTGTATTTGATGAACGTTATCTCTACTGGCAGCTTAAGCATTTGATGAATAGATTTTCTATAATTTGTACAGAAGTCCGGTAAAAAAACAAGAACAACGTTCAAGCAAAAATCATGGTAAAGTTCCAGTTCTTTACCCCATATGATATTTTTATCCCCCAAGAATTTGTATTTTACTAGTATAAATTTCAAATCCCAAAATCAAAAGATCTGCTTCCGTGGATATGTATATGAGAGAAATTCTCAACTTTACAAATCCTCTGAAGAACTAGAGGTATTTGAAGACTATGACCTTGAATCAGGCGCTTCAATATTATAAAAGATCTGCTGCATATTCATCACTTCTATCATTAATATGCTTCTTTTGGTAAGGATATAATATAAGTAAAATTTAACGAAGGTAATAGTGATTCAAAAGATCACACTATATGCCAAGGGTAAGGTTAACATCTTGCTCTTCTCCGCTCGACAATGTGGTTCTCGACTGAATATCTCCAACTTTTGTATAAGTGTGATCATCACTACATTTACAATATTCTTCATCCTCGTCTGCCAAAACTTGACAAGAATCGACGTTGATCAAACTCGGCATTTCCAAGGCAAGATGCTAAGGAGATCAAAACAGCAAAAATCAGATTAATGCTAGCCATTATTTAATTAAAGTTCAAGAACGGATTAGAAAAATTTTACCTTCCTATATATTGTACCATCCTCCTCAACATGCCATCCAGCCTCTTCGCAAAGAGCCTTTAGCAGATCATTAGTATCCGCGTGCTTTGGAAGCTGATAGTTCCCGTAAGCCTTCAACCCCGCAAAGATTTTATGTGCGACCGATCTTCTTCTCCGTTCCCTCTGTTTATTGTTCTGCCTCTCCCTCTCAGACGGATACCGTAACTTAGTCACAATGCTGCCATCTTTCGTGGCTCTACGGACAACCCATGGTCCTTTGCTGCTCCTAATGCACCCCCTAGTCTCCCTACTTCTCCCATCTTCCCCTCCCTTCATTGGTTTCTGCCCTTTCTTCTTTCCCACAATGTGAGTATATATATGAAGACAATATGAAGACAAAAATGGAGAAAGGACGAGAAAGGACATGGTACTGTGATTCTATTCTTCTTACAGCTTTTGTTTTGGTGTGTTGGGTGTGTTGTCGACAGAGAGTGTAGTTGTTTTGGTGTTAAAATGAGTCATGGAGTGATATAAATCGGTAGAGGCATATTATACATTTCTGTGTTTAGAGAATATATTATTCCCGGAAAAAGCCTACTTATCGGCCGGCCGTAATATTCCGTGCAGAGGAGACAAGTTCAGACGCATATGGTACATGTGAGATCACATATTTGAGTAGGCTTGTTCCTAAGGCCTCTTGTAATAAAGCTAAGGACAAGATTGAAACAATTTTCTGCGTTCTGTTAATGCTATTTTATTATTTAAATTGAAGCATGATCACATAAATAAATAGTAGCATTCATTTATTTAACGATCAATAAACAAATGATAACTAGACTGAAACCGGTCTCTAATTTAGATAAATAGAATTATTAGTTTCTAAGCGTCTAACACGTCTCACCATTTAAAAAGAAAGGGTTCTATTGTGATGGCTTCTGTTTTTTGTAAGATTCTAATAATGAAACAAGTTACCAGTATTCAATGAGTACCTATTAGGACGTACTTAGCGAGATCAAGAATGGACATGTGGACAACATACACTCAAGGTGAGTCCTTCATTAGCCAAAAATATTGAGTTTTTAGTGTTCTTACAGTACTAGAATTTTTTACCCAAAAAATGATACTTCATTAATGTTCTTCTAAATTCAAAAAATAGTTTCCAAAAATTATTCAAATAGGTTTAGATCGGAAGAGCTTTATGGCACTTAATCTCATGTGATGCGTATATGCACGTCACTTAAAATTTCAATGTGCCACATGGGGCACTCACCATGAGTGACTGCCAGAAAGTTGTTATAGGTTTGTAATCATCGTAAAATCTGTCATTAACTTTTTAAAAGTCATTCGAAATAGATCTCTAGGACAAGTTGAGATCTATAGATTGCTTTTATGTAACACAAGAATGAGATTGTTACACGTGTAAATGTCGAAGTAAGTAGACAACAAACATTGATGGGCATTCAAATCATACGGGTTGAATCAATGGAACCACTTTTACTTATAAAAATACTTTATGAGATAATTTTCTAAAAGATTTTTGAAGAATGTACTTTAAAGTAAACGATTGCTTTGTCTTTTGGAATTGTTTCAAAATCCATCTTAAAGGGACTTATAAAACTAGTTATCATAGTTAAGCTTTGTTGCTTGATTAAGCATTAATTACAAGCTGACTACCTTACAATATTAGAGCTTATTACAAGACTTTTTAGTTAGTTTTCCAGAGTTCTATTTTTCTTAGTTTAAATTACTCCCACCGGCTTATATATCCTCCAACCAATCAAATTTGGAATTGGCAATCTACACGTTTGACTAATTACGTGTAGGACAGATTATTGGACATGTTTGGTATACTCGATACGCTAGTTAAGCCCAAATATGTGGTACCAAAGTACGTTAGTACAAGTCGGTATTTTCATTTTCTTTATAATTTATTATTTTCTATCTCATTTCCTTAGCGTGCTTTACGACCGCTAAATTTCAGTTGATGAAAGATATCTTTTTTCCCGGGTTTCCTCATAATCACAGAATCCAACTAAACCAGAGATTCTTCATTATTCTTCCTTCGGAGATTCAGCCATGGCTGGCCTTATGCAGTACCACCATTGCAGTCATTTTCTTTACATTCACCCTTCTAATTGTACTAAACATTGCTACAGTCATGCTTCTTGTTTGCCGAATCCGGCTATTCCACTGTTGAAATCTTTTAGCACTGCCACTGCAAGATATAGCAATTCAGCGAAATTTCGAACAATACCCAGATCTTCTTCCAAGAAAAACCCCAGTATTCCTCAATCTCCTCCAGAAAAACCCATATCACCGGCTGCAGAAAACCCGGTAAAAAGTCAGGACCTGCGTTCCGGCCCGGCACCTGGATTTACTGTATTACTGCAGCGTCTAAGGTACTTTGTCTTATGGATTATGAAGTTGTTATAGGAGTAATTTCAGTTTTTTGGTGAGGCTGATTTGTAGTATTGGGATTTTTTTTAGGGAAGGTTTTAAACTGGATGGATTGGGAATGGAGATTCTATCAATTGCGTTACCGGCTGCATTGGCTCTCGCGGCTGACCCCATCACCTCACTTGTTTCTACGGGCTTTGTTGGCCATTTGGGTATTACATTTTTCTTATAGTGTATCCTCTATTAGCTGATCATTGATCAGACATGCGCCTGGGTATGACTCTGGTTAAATATGGTAGTGTTGGGAACTAAAGGCAAATTCCTCGATTACGCCTGCAGGACCGTTGTTCAAGGAATTTAATTGAGACAAGAAAAATAAAAGACGAAGACGAATTTAACAGACTGTCAAAACTTTCCACTATATGATTAAAGTAGATACAACCATACAGAATTTCACTCGCAAAAACTCATCCCCCAAGTATTACAAGAAAAATATAACAAACTTTATCGCATCTACCAATTTTTACCCTTTGCCCAACCAGCAAACAACACAAGAAATTTCAAGACGCTAGACTACTATTTTTCTGCACAAGAATCTCTGACCCGACCCAACTGACACGTCGAGTTTTACCACACCTAGTTTTCTACCTTTTGAACAAACCACAAAGAGTTACAAGAAAACTTTTCAAGGTGCTAGACTTACTAATTTTTCTCTCAACTCAATTGTACCACTTGTGCATAAAAGAAGAAGAAAACATCTCTATTTATAGGCTTCGTTTCCTTGAAAGACAAGACAATCCTTCTATAATTTAGATTCCTTTTCCTTCTAGGATTCTTCTTCTTTCCCTTTCCTTTTCCTTTTCAACTTTGAATTATTTTTTGCAACAAACCCAATAGGTAGTGGGTTCTGTAATTCTTTCTTGCCTTTGGTTTAGTAAATAGAATATGGAGGACTTCAATAGAATTCATGGAAATAGGATCTTTCATTTAGATTATGAAATAGAAAAGTATGGAATATTGAGTTCTGCAAGATTTGCCTCCTTTAACTAACTACATTTGCGTGAGATCTTCCCGTGAGTGCCAATCCTGATGGAGCATTTTGCCCATTGGTGACTAGCTGCATTTCTCTCATTAGTTTCTGCTGTGAGCTATGCACATGTGAAATGTTGATTAGGCTATGGCTAAGTAAACATTGTGTGAACTAGTTCCAGTTTGCAGTATCCTTGAGTTCATTACATGTAATGTTATGCAGGATCTGCTGAGCTGGCAGCAGTTGGTGTATCAGCTTCAGTGTTCAACTTGGTGTCGAAGTTGTTCAATGTACCTCTGCTCAATGTTACAACATCCTTTGTTGCTGAAGAGCAGGCCACGGCTACCAAGGGTGCTAATGAATGTAGGCAAACTGCTCTAGGTACTTTCTTTACTAGCATTTTTGACAGTGCAACTTCAATGTTTTTGGTGGTCCTGCATTATTTAACATGGTTGTTTCATGGCTTTGCGAGAAGATGACAGGGCAGGGCACCAAAGTGACACACTTCTCCCTTCAGTATCAACCTCTCTGGCACTTGCTGCTGGTCTTGGCATCATTGAAGCACTTGCACTTTCTGTTGGCTCTAGCTATTTAGTGAATACCATGGGTATACTTGTTGTATGTCTGTTTAGCAAATATATCTTTTGTTTTGGTCAGATTTATTTGTTTCTTACTGCTCAGCAAATTATTATTTTGTTCTAAAAATTTTGAATAGGCTTCATGTTGACTTCCATATATATTACAACAAGAGGACTAGGCGAGTTGAAGGACTATTTTTACTTTGAGATGGTAATTTTACAGTAATAGGATGGGAAGAAATAACTTAAAGCTTTGCATGGTGACTTGCTGGAAACTATTCCTCCTAACAACCATTTGAACGAGAAAGATCAATGCACTTGGACATGTAAAACAATAACTTTGTTGACATTGATGTATAATTCCTGATGTACGAGATTGTCATAAGCCTATTCAGAGATCTTTACTTTTATTCTTCCAAAATTCCTTGTCTTGACAGCTCGGGCAGGTGAAGTGACACGCTAACAGCAACCGTTACACAAGAAAAAATTACACAGGAAAAAATGCTTTTACTCAGTCCCACAAATTGTGAAAGAAACACTGCATATCATGATTTCTATACATAATTATATTCCTAGGTAACCCGTGTGTTGCCTATCTTGATGGGCTGTCTTATTCTGCCTTGATATATGACAGGATTCACCAATGCGCATGCCAGCTGAGCAATTTCTTAAACTAAGGGCATTTGGTGCTCCTTCAATTGTGATGGCACTTGCTGCTCAAGGAACATTCCGCGGATTCAAGGATACGAAAACTCCTTTACTCGCGGTTGGTAAGTATTTTTGTTCAATAACTTGTATTTACAGAACATTGTAATGTAATTCACCCATGTCTTCTGTGTCTCGCCTGCTTATCTCTGCAATACATTTCTTTGGTTTGAATTCAATATTCATCCACTGTAAAGACCATTGGAGTAAGTTGCTTGCAATTAACTTGATGTTGCAAAATAGCAAACTGAATATGAAGGTTATAGAGTATACATGATATATATTACGGGAAGCAAAATGAATATGAAGCTCACATTTTATAGGATACTATCAACTTATTTTGCTTTACTGGGTCTCATAAAATTGGTAGATTCGCGGTGATTAGCATGCTGTAAAATACATCGAAGTCTTCTTTTAGCCACAAGTAAGACATTGTACAGGCTTGGATATGTCCGCTAGGATAATCATGATTAACTGTATGTCTGATATGCAATTTTGATGCCAGATAGCTCTTGACTCACATATATCCTTTTATCCTAATTGCCATTTCTAGTTTTACTTATTACTATCTCTTGTGGATGTTAGGAGCTGGCAACATACTGAATGCAATTCTGGATCCAATATTTATATTTGTCTTGAATCTTGGTGTAGCTGGTGCTGCATTTTCTACTGTGATCTCCGAGTATGTCACTGATGTGGTCAAACTAAACGGGTAGTTGGATCACACACAACATAGCACACAAGCTCTTGCTACTGTTTTTTGCTCATCTCATATGTTTCTGTTCATCCTTTTCTTCAGATATTTGACTGCCTTGATTCTACTGTGGAAGTTATCTGACAAAGTACTATTTGTTGCTCCAAGCATAAATGGAGGAAGGATTATTCAGTATCTTCAGTCTGGTATGTTCTTGTGGGGTGAAATTCTTGTCAACATTTTGATTCCTTGAATTTCCTATTACTAAGGCTATGGATGTCTGAAATGTTAAGGCACTCTAGAAAAACACTAATGAATGCTGAAATTTGAGAGCAGGCAGTAGAGCTATGAATTTTGGCAATTACAAGTTCAAACGTAGTTCATAATTAAATAGAAGACTGAATGTTCATAAGATATAAATCAAGCATTGGTCTGGAGTTTAAATTGCTTTAGTGTTTGTCACAGCCTTTTTATTTCTTGCAATTTAAGAAAGAAAAGACAACGCAAAAGCACAGAATGGATGCTTGTTAAGCTTTTGTGTGTAGTGGTGGAATCTATTTATTAATAATAAGAGAAGTTTGTCTGGTATGCTTTTTCCCGCCAATAGTTTGACTTCATAAGGATTGTCTGGTATGCTTTTTCCTCGCCAATAGTCTGGCTTCAAAAGGATTTTGATAATATCACTAATGACGTCATCTGTGAGATTATGTTTTTTTATTTTTTCTAAATTATTTTTTAATCACATTTTCCTTATCTTTTCCTTTTCAAAATTTACATTGATCCCATCCGTCTTTTAATTATAAATAGTTAGAAATACAATGAGAATATAGCTTTCTTGCTTCAATTAAGGAAAAAAAAATAAATTCCACGTTTAATATTATACTGAGAAAATGATCGAGGCGTCATCTTTCTTTTCTGTCCTAAATTTTTTTAATTTATATTGTTATGCCCTGTGCAATGCACGGGGTGAAAAATCTAGTCTTTGGTAATGGCGAAATAGAACTTAAATCAAGCACCATATATTATCTTCGGCCATGTTTAGATTTGTGAAGTAAAGGTAGAAAAGAAGTGTCTTTGCAGTGGTTTGGACTCTTTTGGATTCTTTCAGTAGTTTTCATGCCTCAAATTCTTTCCAGCCATCTGGAGTCTTAAGAAAGGAATATCATGAATGAAGTTTAAAAGGCATTGTTTGCATCTCTAAACTGAAGCTATATAAAAAATCCATGTTTCAAATCTGATTGGCATGGAAGCATTTGACTTGCACCTTATTTTAAATGCTATGGACATTTGATTCTCATTATTTGAAATGAATAATAATGGGAAATTATAATGAGGTGAAATGAGTGGTGGAGATTTAATGTAAGTTTGAAATGTGTGGTTATAGTTGAGTACTTGTCAAATCAATGGTCAAACCAGTTTAGGTGAAAGTATAATGTGGATATATAATGAGAATCATGGAAGTTTTTATGGAATAAACTCTCTGGAGCATACCCTTTTTCCTCCCAGCAAATCTGACTTCAGGGATGACATGACTTTTGTTAACTATATCTTGCAATATCACTACTTACCCTCAGACAAAACTCTTACTATCTACTAACATCAATTTTTCTAATAATTTCCTAGGTGCTCTTCTAACAGGGAGGACGATGGCAGTCCTTGCAACGACAACAATAGCTACATCCATGGCAGCAAGAGAAGGCCCTGTACCTATGGCTGGTCATCAGATTTGTTTTCAAGTTTGGTTGGCTTTATCTTTGCTCAATGATGCTTTGACACTTGCAGGACAGGTAAAATGTTCATTAGACATTGACTGTTCTATCCTCTACTTCTGGAGTTCATCGGAGGAGATTATGTTTCTGAAGTGATTCTATTTCCGTTTCTTCTTCATTTACTTCAAATTCATCTGATGTGCATACTGCATCCAGCCTTTTGTTGGAAGCATATGGACTTTTTGGGATTCCACATTTACTAATACTTCACTAGAATTTAAACTTGCCGTGTTTTATAAATTTGAGGAAGAATAAGCCCTAGTTCACAGTGCCCCTTTTTGTGCTTTTTTGTTGTATATCTTTCCTGTTTTAACATCTCTGGAAGTGATAACAAGCTGGTAGTTGGTTGACTGCCATTGTACTCCATCTGCTAAATGGTTAATCCTTAATGGTTTCAATTAATTTATTCATCTTTATTGAAATTCTTCTGTCAGACTCTCCTTGCTAGTGATTATTCCCAAGGAAATTATGGTCAAGCAAGCAAAGTCATTTACAAAGTTCTGCAGGTTTATTTTGCTTCTGGTTTTTAATATAATCTATATTCTGATCATTGCATGCATCTTTGATATCTATGAGAAAAACCAGAATCATATTGCTGAATGCTGTTTTCGTCTGTTTATTAATCAGATTGGTATAATCATGGGGGTGGGATTAGCTGTAATATTGTTCTCCAGCTTTGATGCATTGTCCAGCTTATTTAGCACAGACTCTGATGTTCTGAAAATTGCCAGATCTGGGACCTGGGTAAGAAAATCTTATTCTTGAGAAAGTTTTCTGAATTCCATTGTGTTATATAGAAGTACAATAGAGATTATGAAATGATGATAGTTGTCTTGTTCTGTGAGAATTGGATCTGGTTTATTTGTTTCTTGCATGTTGCATGCAAAACTCATTTGCAAGATTGAAACTTGTCTTTGGCTGGTAAAAGAGTTACAAGCCATTGACATATTCAGTCCTCAAGCTCCACTATATTATTGATTTGATTGTCAGGATGCATGCATTCTTTTTCATTTAATAGAATTATGTGCTTTCTAAAGCTTTTGCTCGAATATCCTAGGTCCGCATAAAATTCATTGCTTACATATGCTTGCTAAAATGTAAATATTGGAAGGTCAGAAAAGTAGCTTTACCAGTTATGGCTATATTTTGTTGCTTGAGTGGTTGTATATTGTTTTGTAGTTTGTTGCTGGATATCAGCCAATGAATGCTATTGCTTTTGTTCTTGACGGTCTCTACTATGGGGTTTCAGACTTCGGATTTGCTGCATATTCCATGGTATTCACGCTTGCCTAGTTTTTGAAATTGTTAAGCATTTTTTTATTAAACAGTTTATTGATCTGTTTCTATTTTGTCAAACAGCTGCTCATTGGACTGATCTCTTCAGTTTTCTTACTAATAACGTCCCCCTTGTTTGGACTTGCTGGAGTGTGGGGTGGATTGTTTCTTTTTATGACTCTGCGTGCAGGCGCTGGAGCTTACTGGTAAGCTGAATCACAAATTGTCGAATCAAATACCATGAAATTGGATGGCGGAATCAAATAAATAAAGCACTATACAATTATCAAATAAAAAAATGGTTGTTAATTGCTGGTTTCTAACTTCAAATTCTGATGGGAAGTAAAAATGTAATATCTTCAAGTTAACCGTTGGATGGGGAAATGTAATTCAAAAAAGAAAATAATGGATGGCGGCAAAAATTGATGAACTTGTGTTAAGTCATAGATGTTATCGTGTTAACCTTCTTAATATAATTGAAGTCTACTAGTTAACTCTTTAAGTTTCCCAATACGTTTATACAAGTTTCGTTAAATTTACAGAATTTTAATTAAAACATGAAAAGAAAAGGAAAATGAGGAAACCCCTTCTAAGTTTTATGGTAAAATTGAAATCTTTAGAAGTACTCGTGTTTACTCTTGTAGCCAACTTCATGTGGGGATTCACAGAGCCACCTTTGGCACTGAAATGCTGAATTTCTTCTAACATGTACGTTGTTGTTCCACTAAATGCTCTTGATTTTAGGCTAAGCAAGAGAAGTGAACCATGGCAGTTGCTTCACTCTGATGTTGAAAAGAAGGATGGCACCTGAGCCACAATTAAGTACTTTCCCTGAGGCCCAGAACTGTTTGCATATCGGTGACTATCATTAAATTCGCATGGAAGCTGGAAAGCAACGAACTTTCGTGGACACATACAACAGGTAGTCGACGCATCTATACCTAGCTAGAGGCAGGTTCCTATTTTTATGCCGCCCTTGCTGACTGGCGAGATAGTTTTTGTTGAGCCACTGGCAGCACAATTCTTAGCTTGATTATGAGGTTTTGCATTTGAAGAGCACGTCTGCAGTGAAACAATACCAGAGCTTGATTGATCCCTACGGCAAGATTTCTATGCCCTTACTTTAGGTCGTCAATAGAACTTTGATGACCACCTTGTACATGACAACTTAGAGATTCGATCATCTTGTTACAAAGTTCAGTTGAGTTACAAGCATTCCAATGAATGAAAGCTTCAGCATTTCTACTTATAATGATTCAGCGTTCATCATGAAACTTCTTGGATGATCCTGTCTATCCCCGAGTTTTGATCCGGATAAACCCATGTGATGCATTCTAATATACTAATTTACATTCTAATATGCCATGATCCGGAGTCTCCGGATCAAAGTCTATCCCCCATGTTTCTTAATGCAAATGCATGAAAACTCTTTGCTGCAACATTTATTACCAAATATTTAATACATAGTTGATTACATGAACTGAAAGCAAAGAAAATTATAGCAACCCATGTAGAATATGTACAGTTTAACTAAAGGCACCACCATACGACTTTATTCAAGACACAACTAAAAAATAATATGATTACTAAAGAATAAATGAATAAATGAATGATGCTCACAGATCTTAACTGTATTGTATTCTTAAAGAGTATAAAGACTCATCTGCTTACTCTTGCCCCGCCTCTTCTTATCTTAAATAGAACCCCACTTCATTCAGTTCTTGCGGCAACCGCAGCAGCGGCACCTTCATCACTGGGACCTGCTGTTGTACCAGCCGTAAGCTCTGGCCTTATCTCCTCCACTTTCTGGAGAACATCCCGTGCTTCTGGCCGGGCTGTTGGAGAAGGGTCGACGCAATGCAGAGCTAATTTCAGTGTATTTAGCAGTTCATCACCAGTGTTGGCTTCATCCCGGATAAGCTCCACATCAAAAACTTCATTAGTCCACTCTTCTTTCACAATAGAAGCGACCCATTGGGGCAAGTCGAGGCCATCGGTTGCCTCACTGGGTGATTTTCCTGTCAAGAGCTCCAATATGATTACTCCAAGGCTGTAGACATCAGTCTTGGTGGTTGCATTCTTGAGTTTTGAAAGCTCCGGTGCGCAATATCCCATTGTCCCTGCAGTTGCAATCATATTGGTGTTTGCTGCCGCTGTCATGAGTAGGGATAGGCCAACGTCTGCAATCTTGGGATTGTTGTGCTCATCGAGGAGTATGTTACTTGAGGTAAGGCTTCCGTGCTTTATATTTTCTTCATTGTGAAGGTAGCAGAGTCCTCTGGTTATACCAATAGCTATGGTTAATCTTGTTGGCCAGGGGATGCTTGTTTCAGGTCCTCGTGCTGCAAAGCAAAACAAGTTACAAGTGGTTTTTAATCAATGACTATGTCACTATGAGATCATGTTAAGCGCACAGTACTAGATATAACTAGCAAGTACAATAAACAAAATATTTTAACATGTACCGTGAAGGAAGGATGAGAGGCTGTACAAGTGGTTTTTAATCAATGACTATGTCACTATGAGATCATGTTAAGCACACAGTACTAGATATAACTAGCAAGTACAATAAACAAAATATTTTAACATGTACCGTGAAGGAAGGATGAGAGGCTGCCATTTGACATATAATCATAAACTAGAAGCTTCTCCCCCTTAGGACCCATGTAATAAGCTCTGAGGGCCAAGATATTCGGATGCCGAATCTTTCCAAGTTCTGCAACCTCAGCTTCAAACTCTTTCTGTGGTTTTGTCATCTTCTCTCTTAGCCTTTTCACAGCAACTTGATGACCATCTTCCAAGGTTGCCTTGTATGCAGTTCCATAACTGCTCTTTCCCATTATTTCTGCAGTTGCACATAATAAATCGTCAGCTGTAAATACAAATGGACCATCAAAGTGGACTAGTTTTCCTCCAGCTTCACGGCCGGATTCAACTTCCCTTTCTGCAGCCGAAGCTGGCTTTGCACCTGGACCGGTGGAAGCTAGCTCGCTTTTACCATTTTTAGCCTTTGAAGCTGCTTTTTTTCTGATCAAGCAACAGAGCAATACACAGCATATAAGTAACAAAACAACTAGAAGGGCTCCAGATGCTATGAGAATTATGTCCTTTGTATTCAGTTTCCGGTGGTGATTCTTTGGTGCCTCTTTTGAAGGGGACGGAAGATTTTCCGGTGGGGGAGAAGCACATGGAGTTGAGCTACTGTATCCACATAGCTGAAGATTACCCACAAAAGATGTTGAGTTGAACTTCTTTGCCAAACCGGATAGAACAATGCCGGATAGATTATTATACGAAACATCAAAAGTAGCAAGATTCGATAGATTGGCAAGGGAAGTTGGAATTTCTCCGGTGAGATTGTTCTGAGATAGGTCAAGTAAGGCGATAGTGGAAATATCCCCTATAGTATCTGGAATACGGCTTTTGAGCCGGTTGTTGCTCAAGTTCAGAACAGAGAGATTTCTCAATTTTCCGAGGGAATCTGGTATATGGTTACCAAGTTGGTTGTGATCGAGATTCAAGGTTACCAGAGAAGAGAGGTTACCAAATTCATCAGGTATGGCCCCATCAATTTGGTTATGGCTTAGATTAATCTCTTCAAGAAACCTGAGTTTGCTAAGGGGAGATGGGATTTTCCCAGAGAGAATATTATGATCCAGAGTCAGAGTCTGGAGTCGATAAGAATGGCTCGCTGATTTGGTACCCCAAGTATCAGGAATCAAGCCGGAAAGATTGTTGTGTTGAAGAGCAAGAAAAAGGAGAGAGGGAGACTGAGAAAAGCTTAAAGGAATAGGCCCCGAAATAGAATTATAGCTGAGATTGAGCCTATATAACCTGGTGGAATTTGCAAGGCTGGGAGGAATCATTCCAATAAGCTGATTATTACTGACATCTAGAGTTTGAAGAACTGGACAGCTACCAATTGATGGAGGGATCGAGCCCGAAAGGTGGTTGTTGAAAAGATACACACCACGAAGGTTCCGAAGAAACCCGAGAGAGGTAGGGATCGGGCCGGCTAGAAGATTGTCGTGGAGGCTAATCTTACGAAGAGCCTGAAGCTGGCCAATTTTTTCCGAGATTCGGCCACTCAGTCCCTTGTAAGGGAGCTGGATGGCAATAACCTGTCCATTCACACATTTAATCCCAATCCACCCACCAGAGCAGGCCCCAACACCACTGTCATTCCAACTCCTCAAGACCCCTCTCAAATCGACAAACTCGTGTCTTAGGGCCCTAAGAGCTTGATAGTCCGCCTGCGTCACAATGACCCCGTCCCATTTCTTGGCCGAAACGAGTCCAAAACTGAAAAACAGAAGCAGAAAAACACACAAAAAATTGTGGGTTCTTCGCCATGAATCCAGCTTCCATTTTTCTTTCATCTTATATGAATTCCAGCTCCAATCAGCCTCTCCTTCAAGCTGACAATACATAGTCTCTGGTGGGTTTCTGCTCGATTGAGTCAACAACTGAATTTTATCATCCATGAACTCTCAGCAAATCCCAACTCGTTTCTTGAAAACAAACTTAACCAGGAAACGGTTACAATAAGCAATCCTCTTTCCCTCTCCCTCTATCTCTAAATCACTAGAACTCTTATTTTCTCTTAGGCTTTCTTTTGTGAGTCGTGCTTTTCACTTAAGCACAGAGAATTAATTGAAGAAATGAAAGAGTGGATAAATAAGAGAAGGAAGAGAGTATGAGTGTGTCTGAAACAGAGCATGTGAAAATCTTTTAGAGAAAGGGAGAGGGAATCTAGGGTTTGTGAAGAATGAAGACAAAGTCAGTATGGTTCAGTAGAAGGAGACGCTTACAGAATATGTTGAACAATTTTAATCCTAACGGCTATTTTTCTTGTTCGTAGAAGAAGAGGTTTCTTTTTAGGACAGGTATTTATTATTTGTTGAATATTAGCCCGTGTTTGACGCGGGAACACCGTAACGGCTAGTTTGTGGTAGGATTCCACCTGCCCGTGCCACCGGTTCGCCTTTTTGTGACCGTTAATGCACCTTTGACTTGTTCAAACTCATCCTTTTTTCTTTTCTTTTAAAAATATTTTCTCCAACCTTTTGGTTGTAATACCTCATTTCATCATCATTTTGAGCATCTATCTATAATCTATATATTAAGTAATCCACATAAATCTCGGCACTTGTTGTACCGTGATTTTTCTACTTTTTTTTTGTGTGGTAAATTTTGTGGTACTGTTTATTTTCTTTTTAATAAAAATTTTTATGAAAGAACTTAGAAAAGACTTAAACCTATGACTATTGAGTTTACCAACTAAATTATAACCATTTTTACCGATTTGTTTTGTTTGTTAATCTTTTTCATTACTAAATTAAAATATTAAATCTGAAACGTCAATCTAAAACAAACTCTAATTCATCATGATTCGTTAATTCAACATCTCTGCCGTGTGTATTGGTAAGCTTAATGTTCTTTGAAATTTTTAATGTATTTTACATTTTTTTTTTTGAATTTGGTAGTTCTATTATGATTTTTTAAAATGAGACGGGTAGCATGTATTTTTTCTGTTATTGTATATACGTACAAAGGATTATATGTAAGAATGTATGTTATCTTTTAAAGAATCATGAACTTTACGATTACTAAGTCCATTGATGTTATTGATTCAATTAATACATACTTGTATTTTTATATTTTCTACAGATGTAAATATTACAAATTTATGTTTGACTATCTAATAATATATTTTAGTAAGTTTTTCTACTGGAACGTGCAGGTGGTTTAACTAGTTGAATTTTATTGAATCTAATAATTTATAAGGAAAATTTCATCCAAAATAATAATAATTATTATTTATAAAGAAAATGCTTCTTGTAAAATTGTTTACTGATCAATTTACAGAAGATGTCGAAAATCATCTTACAAATTGTTATTTTATTCATGATGTAGACATGATAAATGTTTTGAGTTAGGATATGAATTTCATGAAGTATTATTTGTAAGATCGAGTTTTTCTATTTCTTATATTTATATTTTTCAGAAAGTTTAGACATTTTGATTGTGTTCTTAAATTTGCAAACTAAATTCAAAATTCGAACAGGTCCATCGTAGGTTAACAAATCATGTGTTTAGCCCATACATTTATTGAGTCTTCTTAGCCAAGATTAAATATTGATATGTTACAAGTATCTAGTATTTCGTTAAGAACCCATATGAGCATTTAATGACTACTCTATGACTTGCTACTGATCGAGTAGGAGAGTAACAATAGTGAAGGCAGCTTTTGAATGTGAGGAGGAGGTCGTGTGAAGCTTCTCCACTGATGAAGAATTATAAGGGGGATTAGTATTCAAAAACTTCCCATGGAGTGATTCCTATTATCAAATGGTTTTTCTCACCTCTCACACAATTGTAATATTTTTTTTTTAAAAGAATTTAAAAGTTCTACTAATTTAATTTTGGACTAAACTCCCTGCAAAAGGGGGAAAAAAGAAAAGAAAAGAAAAAGTCAAAAAATGCATTTAACTAAATTATATGCATTCATTTCTCAACAGTTGAAAAGACTTTTTTTTAGAAAAAAAAAGTCTCTTTAATGTTGCATTGAATTAAGTTATATTCATTAATCTTCAAAAAACTAATTATACCCAAGTTCATGAGTTCAGATATGCAACTCATTGTGACACATTAAGATTCACATTATCAGCCAAAATTTTTAACTATTAAATCATTCTAATTTTCTGAGCATTCACATTACTCTAACAATTACCGTTTAAATTTTCACTTCATGTAAAAACATTACTTTTTCAGTTTTTTAAAATTCCTACAATATTTTATATATATTATTAAACAAAAATTCAATGAAAACACGAAAATCTAACATAAAAAAGTGATATGATAGGTATGACACAATTCTATTGAATGACGAGAAATTGTCTATGTGGGAATTTTGCTAAGGAAACAACTTCGATTTTGTTAAAGATCCAACTTTACTAAATAAAGTAAGAAACCACCTTCAACAACTTTTAAGAGCCTTCCACTAGCCATTTAATTTTTTATTTAATAAAATATATTAGTAAAAGTTAACATTTCCTTTTACCCAAGGTAAAAAATTAAATGAAAAGAACAATATATGTTGTCCGCCACCTTTGTTTTCTTTTTCATATATATTAATAAGAAAGCGTAGGGGATCCAAACTCCCCATTGGAACTTAAAGTTCAGGCCTAAAAACTAGATCAAAGTTCTAAATGGGATTTTAGAGGGGAAAAGACTATTTGTTAGGGGAGTTTATTTCATAGGCATGATTACCTACCCAACACTAAGCATATCGAATTAATTAAAAAAATTTGAAAACATCAGACAATTGGTTATTAATATGGTTATTGTGACTATTACTATTACTAGAATAATGTTATTTATCACCATCGGTGATAAATATCGTTCAATGTGTCAGTACAATGATACTAAATGATAAATCATATACAATGTAAGAAATGTGATGCATTTAAATGGACTTGTAATTTAATTATACCAAAACATGGTGATCATTAGCCTTGGTGATAAATAACACTACTCCTATTACTATTACCGACTTTTGTTATTATTATTATTATTGGAAGTGGGAAATATGATGATCCAACCCTGATATAATAGGAGTCCTTACTAACCCGGCTATTGACTTGCATTAGAAGAGAGATTTTTCCTTTTGGGGGGGGGGG
>CAVNYN010287415.1:72999-90045 GCA_963692815.1 Nyctanthes arbor-tristis
TTTTTTTTTCCTTTTACCCCCCCCCCCCCCCCCCTAAAATCCATTTCATGAACGCAGGCTATGGACTCAAATGATTAACGCTATATTATGGAAAAATCATAACAGTTCATCTACTTCACATCCATCAGCCCAGACTGGCATTAAGCACTATGGTTGCTAAGAAGCTGTACTCTCTTGCACATCAAGAAGGTGTCCAATTGTCCATGAAAAGGAGAAGGTAAGTAATTCTCCCATGGCAAAGCAGCAAACAAATTACTACACATATAAGAACAATAATAATAACCAAACATATCAGAAGAATAGAGAAACTTTAACACATATATCTTGACTAGCTAACACAGTTATTATCACTCAACAGGGCAACATAGCAAGCACCTGAAAGTATGATTCCCGAAGTCTTCGGGACGTATCCTGCTCAAACATAAGTCACAAACGCTAAACCACCCTAATGCATCCTTGAAAGGTTGATTATATTTGAACATAGAGGCCAAGAAAAACAAATACTACTTCAAGACTTTATTCTACAGCAACATACTGGTGAAAATTTGTCCACGTATCAAAATACTTTGAGGGGTGCAAAACCAGGGGCAAACATGTAAGTATCATATGCCAGCTGGAACGGAAACATGAAAGTATCAACACGTTGTGAGACAAATCGGATTTGCCATCTCTACAAGGACAGTTGTTATTCTTCCTTCCCAGTTCTATGCAAATGCAAATAGATGCATTCTAATGTCAGGCATAGACACAAGTGGAACAGATTCAACTCCAGCAACAGTGAGGCATTGGATGCTCTTGAACCCGGCATCTATGCATAACTCAGTTTACTTCTTTGGTTCAACAAAATAGCAACTAACTCAATACACTAATTTCCTAAAACATGGGATGCCAGACCTCCTGCTACCACTGATTAAAAGATTTACTAGAAAATGCATTGGAATGAATGAGATAAAATCTAGCTTCCTGCGAGTAGTGACTAATCAATATTCTCCAATTGAACAAATGATATACACTAGATAGTATGAATTGTAAGAATTTGGAATCCCTCCTGGAATAAAATAAAGTAGCAGGGTTTTTAGAATATCCCTTCTGCAAAATCTAGCATGAAAATATGATTGATCTGTAAAAATTTCTATCAACTAACCAGTCTGCAAAAACCATATGCATCAAGCAACAATCCTCATCCAAAGCTTCCTTTTATTTACTTGAGCAGTAAGTAGCAGATTCCCAGTTAACATTTATGCCCCAGAATCCAAGATGGAAGATATGAGACCAATTCTCAATAATTTAATTATTATAAATTGATCCAAATCCTCAACTTCAATCCTTTCATACAAATAAAATTACTAATACAAATGTCTATCATCAATGTTTGGAAGCACATAAGAACAAGAAAGATGAAAACCCATATCAAAAGTAATAATCCAATTGAACAAAACACATTGTTTTAAGAATATCTTGTACGGGGGAAGTTATATAAAATACCAACGTTTTGATTAAATAAATAAATATATATATATATATATATATATATATAATATCAACGTTCTCAAGGTTCAATGCTTTTCATCCTATGAACAAACATTAAGAAAACTGTAAATATTTCAAAGAAAATTGTAAATTCTATAGATCCAGCAGCAAAAGTAACAGATATTGACAACCGGTGAAAAAGAAAAATGACAACATATTTATATCCAATCTAATCAGAGAAGTATAAAGGTACTAGCATAAACCTTCATTTTGATCCCTTCCTTTTCAATTATTATTTTCCGTTATGATCTAAACAAAACGTATGAATTAATCAACAAAACGTATGAATTAATCTCTATACCGCCTTCGCCTTCAGTGATCACAAATCTCGTCCTCAAATCCTAGCGGGCACAGCTTGTGCGGCAGGGGCAACACCGGTGAACATAGACAGGAACCCGGAAACCCCGCCTTGTGGCTCCTGCTCATCAAGGAAAAGATCCTCCGGAGCCCTGAAAGCACCGTGGAAACAGACAATGGCTACACCAACCATGAGCGCGGAAACAAGAACGGAACCGACACTTGTAAGAAAGATCACAATAATTGTTGAAACAATCAACCCAACGAGGGTTTCGCGGTCAGAGAATTGGCGACCAAAGATCGTCAATGGCGGATCGGATGCGGATCGGAAGACATAGAGGAAAAGCCAGGCGGCGAGAAGGCCAGCGAGCAGGATGAGCGAAAGAGGATTGGTTAACAACGAGATCGCGAGCACAACAGTGATGATCGAGAGATAATTAATTCGAAAATATGCATAGTTCTTGCGAATCCGCAGGGTAGCTTCAGATATCGACTCAGGTTTCGAAAAGGCGGAACGGTCGACGAGCTCTGGCCATGGGCGGCTATTGGAGAGACCGCTGCGTACGGTGCCGGAGATCTGCGAAAACAGTGAACGGACGGCGGAAGTGGCGACGACGGATTGTTGAGTCGTGGTGGTAGCGGTGGCGTCGGTGGTTTGAGGGTTGGAAATTGGGAGAATCGCAGGGGAGGAATTAGCCATTTTTTGCGGTGATTTGTTTCAGAGAGATTATTTTGCCCGAACCTTATAGCGAGAGAAACATATATAGAGGGCGTTTTTGCTTAATCGATACTTTTTAGGGGTCCGAAATGGTAAGGAAATTGCGTCGGTGGATCCATGTGAGGTGAAACTCTCCGGCATCACCCATTTACATAAGCTTAGAAATTATGGTTAATTACATCTAACATCCCCTACTTTTTAAGTTATTATCGATTATATCTCTAACTTTTAATTTTCCTTCTAAGCATCATCAATATTTTAAAAACATTACATCTAAAGTCGTTGGGACGGAAACAGTTTATTCTTCTGTTAAGTTTAGCGGTATTATGGTAAATTTAAAAAAGCAAATATTTCAATATTTAAAAAAAGCACTAGTTTCCAACAGTCAAAATCGAAGAGTCTTTCAACAGCACTTTTAGCTGCCATTTCTGACATCCATTGGGTCTGACAGCCAAAAGGGGAGTAATCTCCCCTTGTGCTGCCAGAAATGGCAGCCATTTTTGGCTGCCATTTTTGGCTACCATTTCCGACAGCCATTGAACCCTACCCCCTCCCCAAAAAGGCTGCCGGAAATGGTAGAAATGGCAGCACTTTTCGCTACATTTCCGGCAGCCAAAATGGGGTGTCTCCTCCCTCTTTTTTTTTTAAGCATTAAAATATTTATTTTTTTTGTATTTTACTATAGTACCTCAAATTTAATGGAAGAATAAATAGTTTTTGTCTCAGGGACTTTAGGTGTAATGCTTTTGAAATTTTGAGAATGCCCAAAAGGAAAATTAAAAGTTAGGAATATGATCGATAATAATTTGAAAGTTTGGAGACGTTAGGTGTAATTTCCTCTAGAAATTGCTACAAATTGTTGCTTTAATGAATTTTTATTTAGACTTGCTCTCTAAAGTTTATTTTTTCTACCGTAAAATTTATTAACAAATTATACTCATACCAATGAGTAATATTTTTAAAAGCATAATATATGAAAGAGTATTGAGATTAAGTCTTGAGTTTAGACGTGCTTAAACGTACCAATACTTAATGAATACATAGGCGCTTATATGAGCTTTTTAGAACACAACCAACTGCGCATTCTTTATTAACAATAATTTATCACACTTTGCTATTACTTCTCTTTACTTTTTCACTCTATACATTTCAAACAAAAAATCACTTTTTATCCATAAAAGCTAAAAATGTAGTTACAAAGAATGAAGTCTTACCAGAGTCATAGAGCTTTAAGATAAACTCTAAGATGGTATTTCAATCACTAATGTGATCATGTCATCATTTTTACAATCACATCAATAGTTGATATTGTGTTATGCCATTTATCTGATAATTAATTAGAATCACTCATATGGACGTGCAATCTTGAGCAGAGTTCAACTCAACTTACCAAATTGTTTTGATGACTAAAATGAGTTGATAATTCACAAGGCAAATGAAAATATGAAAAATAGATATATGAGACTCAAGTTAGTTGACTAACTGAAGTCCATATATCCAATTATTTGGTATTGCCTTCTCCAAAATTAAATACTTGAAATTATCAATCGAGATCCCTGTATTTACTTTTCTTAATTACTATCGTATTCCTAAATTGTTAGAAAATTTTCCTCTTTTGACCTGTTACTCCATGTTGTGAAATACAATCACTCCTTTTTTTTTTGTTCAATAAAATACCAGAGTGAATAATAGACTCATTTCATAAATCGATTAAATCTCTACCGGTACCACTCTTCTTCTTTTTTGTAATAAATTGTTTTTCATATTTTTTAAATACGTTTTTCCTGCTTTGTGATCAAGCATTCTCCATTAACAAGTAATTTTCACAGAATTCTTCAAAATCAAAACTCTACACCCACATTAGCTTGTTTTTAGAGTTTTGAGACCTGTTTAGATCAGGTAAAAGGTCTAAAGGACCGTCAAATAAGTTTTATTTGGGGTCCCTCTGCTTTGGTTCAATTGTCAATTCCGTCATTTTCACTTGTATTGACTCTATTAGTCTCTTCAATTGACCTTTCAGCCAACGTCTTTTTTCCGCCGCCGACGATGGAGGAGCAACGCTGGTCGGAATTCCACGCCGGTGTCGGCCAAAAGTGCACTCTTTCTTCCAATTCTCTTTCTCTAGCTCTCTCTCTTATCACCAACCCGTTTACTTCTTCGTCCACACTCTCTTCTCTGCTCAACACCCTAACCCTCTGTCTCCAAAACCCCGCCGCCGATCAGACAATTCACCACCGCCACGTTGTTTCTGTTCTTTCTTCGCTCTCCCACCACCACCCCCACCTCCGCCACCATATTATCGCCACCATCCGTGCGTTTATTTTCCTCCCCAGCACCCCGCCTTCTTCCCTACCCTATGCACTCTCCGTCCTCCTCTCTCTAAGTGAACGGACCACTGCCCAGGTCCAACAAGACGGGTCCGTAGGCAAGCCCAAGCTTGAGTCTTCACCAAGTTCTTCTCAGACTCCCGACCAGTTGGCTGATGAAAATCTGTTTTTGTCTCTGTGTTTTGGGCAGTCGGTTGATTTGAGATGTTTGTTGCTGCGGAATGTCAGTAAACTTTATGTGAGGCCGTCGGTTTTGCTTACTGTTTTACTTGGATTAACGAAGGATCCACATCCACTTATTCGGGAAGTTGCATTGGATGCTTTGGTAGAGTTGAGTAGTTGCATTGTAGTTGAGGATCAAAGTCTAATTGAAGGGTGCTATTTTCGTGCTGTGGAACTTTTGTTTGATTCAGAGGACTCGGTTAGACGATCAGCTGTTTGCGCTGTAATATTCTGATCCCTGAATCATTGAAGTTTTTCATTTACAAGTTTACTAATTTACTCAAAAGGTGCCATTGCATGAGCTTTTGTTTTCTAACTGGAACTACTACGTGAGAAAACACATTCTATCACTTTGTTAATGAATGCTAATTGTGGATTAGTGATTGATGCTTTTCTATGTGCCAGAACCATGTCGATTGTCAGATTGTCGGATCTAGGTCATTTTTTATTTACGTATGAGCTATGTATATTCTTGCTGCTTGCCCAACACCCAGTGTTCGCCAGTAAATAATTCTGCAATTGTCTTCATTCCCTCTCTTTACCTCTTTTCTCTTTTGCTTTGTTTCACTTTCACAGGAAAAGAAAATGATTAAGAGATGGTAGTTTCCATCTGTATCTGCTACAGGCTACAGCTAATGGATTTTATTTTTCATGTTAATCCAGGTTAGTGAGTGGGGGCAGTTGCTTGTAGCATGCAAGCAAGATATAAGTAAGAAAGAATTTTCTGATGCTGTGTTTGTTCAGGTAATCAAACTGACTTGTCCTTTGTGGTGTGACTTGATAATTGATTTAAGTCTGGTAAATCAATTTTTGGAAGGACCTATTATGAACTGTTTATGCATTCATGAGCTGATGATCTAAATTTTGTCTGGTCCTAGTTAATTCTCATTCTCTTCATTGACACAAATTTGCACCCCAAGTCCCTTCCCTCTGGTACAAGTGCATCATCTGCATTTGCTGAACGTGAATTTCAGAATTTGTATCAATGACATCGACGCAGTAAGCAACTCTGCAAGATGATTTCATTGTTTAAGCAGTGACAATCTTTGCCGCAGTGCTTGAACCTTTCCACTCATATGTAGTGAAACTGTAACATAGCGTTATCAGATTTAAGCTTCTTGTAATGTACTTGCTCTCTCCTTTCTCACGGCTTTATATAAATATTGAATTCTCTTACCTTATTGATTCATGCAACAAAGTGATTAACCTCATCAAGTTATTCATCATGATGGTAGTGTTCTTTGGTCTTCATGATCTTGCATGGTGAATGCTTGTAGCTCTGTTCGATGGTAAGAGACATGGATATGAAGATCAGAATTTCTGCTTTTGATGCACTCGGTAAATTTAGAAATGTTTCAGAGGATATTCTCTTACAAACGCTGTCTAAGAAGGCTTTGCCTGCAATAAAAGAGAAAAAATACTGTGGCAAGCTCACCGCAAAACTACATGCATTACCTGCATCTAGTGCTGCATTTGCTTTAGTACATGGGTTAGAGGACGAGTTTCATGAGGTAATATTTTATATGTATTTGTAATTCCATTTGAATTTTGCTATTGCTCATGGAAGACAATACATGACTCTTCATTGAACTTCATGGAAAGGCGTGCCCGTGTCTGATACAAGACATATATAGCATTATTCATGATTAACTCTCTAGCTTGTGATCCTAGCCTTTACTATTTAACGTTCTGATTGATATCGTGGTGTATATTTGTGATTGCATGTACTTGACTGAAGGTAAGAAGATCTGCATGTCATTCCTTGTGTATGCTGACATCTCTTTCTGCTGAGTTTGCTAGTGAAGCGGCAAATATTTTAATGGATATGCTGAACGATGATTCAGCTGCTGTAAGGTTACAAGCTCTAGAGACAATACGTCATATGGCAACAATTGACCATCTAAAAGTGGAAGAAGCACACTTGCATATGGTGAATACTTTATCTATCTAAACCACATTTTGGTTATCTGTTTATTTTCATGTTCTATTGTCCAATTTGAAATTGTTTCAAGGATATGTCTCTTGTTTGATCATCTTATGGACTTATGTTAGTTTGAGTTGCAAAAGTGTCAACCATGACTTTCTGAATATCTTTATCTTGATTCTTATTTTGAGTTGACAAAATCCTTTTTTTCCAGTGATGTCTGTGTTTTTCTTTCCTGAACTCAGTTTTAGTTTGATTCTTCTTTGGTTCAAATGTGGAGTTTACTATGAAAAGGAGCTGGCAGAGTGACTTGATCAACTTACAACTAAAAACCAAGAATAATGGTTTAGCATTTCTGTCAAAAGTATAAATTAACCTTTCAAACGTTACTAGCTCAATATAGAAATTATCTAACCAAATTTTCTTCTTCTGGCACACATGTCCGCAGAAATTGAGCATCTGATGCTCCAACTTTTTACCCATATTCTTTTATTCATGTTGTGAGCCACCTGATTTTGATGCTTTGTGCTTCCTGTAACACTAGCAAATTTTCCGTGGCGACAAAGATCAAGTTAATATCTTAAGTATCAATATCAGTAGGTGCAGTTTGTAAGATATAGATGCGAAAGTAGTTACTTGGAAGTTCTGTATCTTGGCAGTTCCTTGGTACTCTGCTTGACAGGAGTGACTCCATAAGATCTGCTGCAAGGAATGGTCTCCGATCAATTAAGTTGCAGAATTTGGCCATGTTTAGACTAGTTATTGATGCCCTGGTAAAGAATTTGGAAGTTTATCCTCAGGTATGTTACTTCTTAATCTTGATTTGATTGTTTCTTTGATGATCAATTTGTGCATAAGTATCTATAGCAGGTGTTTGACTCTCACCATAATTTCGACATTATAATTTCTCCTACCACTTGTTTGAAAACTACTCGCTTACAACAACACATTTCAAAGATTCATTAATCTCCACCACTCATTTTATACATCCTTAAATCAAACTCCCTTATGTTATTCATTTTGAAAATTTCAAATGCTGCATGCTAAAATGGTGACCTTCTGAAGAAAAACAAATGCTCAAACTTCTACAGCTTTTCTGTTAGATATTGCAAAGTTGATATTCAGATGTTAGTGCTACTTGTTCTTTTGCTATCCTGTTAAGTTTTCTTTCTTTCAACACTACAGGATGAAGCTGATCTATTCTTGGTTCTGTTTAAACTTGGTCGAAGTCATGGGAAATTTGCGGCCTACATTATTCAAGACGTTCTTCAAGAGGTCAGTGTAACTCCAGAAATGCTTGTAGATCTGCTTCCTTAATGCTGTGGTGGACATAGCCTTTACGGGGAAAAAAACATTTCTTTGTTAGCATTTGTTGAGAGGAAAACATGCAAAGTGAATCCAATATCTTCAATCACTCTAACTTTGGTATCTGCTTCATGGTACCTCTAGATGACACAGGGTCCCTACGACCTATTTTCACTCAGAATGCTCTAGTATTCTGCATGTGGGCTGGAGGAGCATCTTTACACACCTTTATCTTAATTAAAACAAATGAAGTCGTAGGAACAATATATGTATATGTATCCTTGTTTCTTCTCCCGTTTTCTTACTCTTTTGCTCATTGAGTGTGCTTTCTGTTGGAAGTTTAAAGTGTCGCTCCAATATCTTGACTTCATGATTTTTTAGCTTATATATCTAAAACTGATATACATTTGTTTTGTAATGTTTATGCATTACTCAGTTAGAGCCTTTCACTGATGGGAAGCTGGGGTTTGGCAATGCGAGGACAGTTGCATTGTTAGTGTTAGCCATATCGGTTCCAGTTTTATTTGAACGGCAAATTTCTACAGTTCCTCCGCGAATATTTTCTTATGCTGTTACACAACTGGGGAGGATTTCCCGCGGCTTGGCTGATGTGGTGAACCAGAATACTCTTTTGAGTCATTTGTCTTACTGCAGCCGATTCACAGTTGTCCCTGCGTATGAGTTCTTCAAAGAAGAAAAACTAGCCTTACAGCTGGAGAAAAGTGGTGTTCTCTTGGGGCAGAAGGGCAATGATACATCTGAAGCTCATATAGGAATTTACCAACCAAATTTGCAGGATACAGTAACAAGCTGCGTAAAGATTGTCCTTGCAAGAATCTCTGATTTGTGGCCATTGATTGAACTTGGATGCATCAGTGAAGCAATTCAAATATTAAGGTTTTGACTAAATTCTTTGTATGTGTTCTATGCTACCTACTACAAATTTTTGGAAGCCTCAGTTTGAAGCGATAAAGAATGGTCTCTTTAGTAGCATTAGAATGTCATTCTTCAAGTGTAGAAGAGTGTATTTAGCATTTCTAGACGATATTGCCATTGATTACAATGGTGATGAGCCAATGAGGATAACGATCTATTTAATAGCATCACGAACATCTTCCTTCAATTGCAGAAGTGTATATTTAATATCTCTATGCCACATTGAGAATTTATTAACAAAGATGATGAGCCAATGAAGTTATTTGTCTCGTCATCTTTAGGTAAAATTTCAAATACCAGCAGATTATCAATTAGTGATCCTAAAATACAGGAATGATGTTAACTACCTAATTTCTGTGGAGTTTTTTTTTGCAGGAAAACACGTGGCATAAATGTCTATTTAATAGGTTTCTAATTTTTGTCCTAGTGTTACTTTCTGTAGATTACATGTTCTCTGTCCCTTTGGGTTGGACATGTTCTTTATCTGTGGAAATGCCAATTTTTCTCTCGGTCTGTATTATTAGTTTCAATTATTTTTATGTGCAGGAGCTGGAAGGAAGAGTTGTCAAGATTTACTAATGATTCCCTTCAGCCTGTTGGTGGTTTAGCTTTTGCTATGAAATATATTCGTATCATAAAACTGCTTGGGAAGGTGTGGACGCTCATTTTCTCTTCCAGAAATCTTGGATGCAAAGGAATGGGAGCATTGGAGGTTCTATTGTGTGAAATCGAGAAAAGTCTCCAAGACGTGTGGTACAGGTTCATAGGATTGAGCAGAAAGGAAGCATCACATCTCTTAGAGCTACTTCTTTTGACTTATGTGTTGAGGTTATCTTATTTAGAGACATCCCGTTTTGAGGCCAGTTTAAAGAAGGTCTATACTCTAATTGCTCGTCTACAGAATCTCTGTAAAGGGGCAATTGATCTTTCAAATTTTGTACTTGACCTTGAGAAGGTATTGTGTGAAACCAGCAACTCCAGCGATGTGGCGTTTGAGAAAATACATCTGCTTCAGAAGTGTCTCAAGTGTTTCTCCCTGAGGCAGATTGTCTTATCTGGAGAACTCAAGCACGTGGAGGCTGAATTTGTTGTTCAGGACAATGACTTCCAAAACCCTCTTCCTTTCATTTCGGGTTTACCCATAGGCATACCATTTGAAATCACACTGCATAACTTCAGATGTGAAAATAGATTATGGCTAACTATGACTGTAGATGAGAAGTCAACTCAGTTTGTCTTCGTGGACTTTCAAGAATTTGCAGGATATGATGACATTAAGAAATTTACATTTGTTGCGCCCTTCTACAGAACCCCAATGGTGAAGTACTTCACCTTGCGGGTTCGCATTGCTATGGAATGCCTCTCTGAGGATGTTCGACTGTTCAAGGATTCTGAGGAGCTGAAACGTGAGCTTACTTTCCTTTGCAAAGAGAAAGAAGTTTACCTATCCACACCTGTCAAATAGTTGATACTGCTCCATGTCGTTTTGGTGGACAAGAGTGGCGTTTCACTGCAAACTTGCTCGAAGTTTGCAGTAAATGCATACACCATTTCAACCTAAACTATTTGAAATACATTAATATTGGATAAAGAACTTCACGATTTTGAGGCAGAAGGGATTCTTGGTTGGCCAGCAGCCAAATGAGACCAGGAATGGATTCGATAGCTTAGATACCGGTTCGTGAGTCATTTATTTTTTATGGACATCTCCTTATTTTGTTCTCCAAGATTGACTGTTTATTTCCCACTGGTAGATAAGCTGCATTAGTGAATCTAATTTTGAAGTTTTAAGTGGAGAAACATACATTCTGCTGCTCCAACATTCTTCACAAGAAGCCTCCACTATCTCTTCCCCGCCTTTCAAAAAAGTTACACCAAGGACTGATGGCCTCCATTTTTATGCCTTGGAAGGCACTGCTTCCAGGGGTATGTGTTGACTAATTTCAGTTATGTACTGCAGTTAGTTCTCTGTTCTACTAGTTCGTGAATTTTCTGCAATTTCATTTTTTGCTGATCTAATAAGAGACTAAGACAGAATTTGTGGTCAGACTCTCTACATATTTATTTCTAATATTTACTTTTTCGTACTTTTAAGTTGCTTTACTCATGCTGAAATACTAATTCAACAGGGCAATCAATCTCACCCGAGAAGCAGCTGGCTGATTTTTGCACGAAATTGTCCAGTTATAAGGCATGCTGGTAAACTATAGACCTCTATGATTAAATTATCCTACTTGAAATGTAGTTTAGCCTAATCACTAGTGGCAAGTAAAAAATGATTAGGAAGTCGTAGAAATCAAAGAGGTCTACGAATCATGGTTCGTAAAAGATTACCTGGAGATGCTCTGATATGTAGAAGACTTTTTGACTGTGCACGGCATACTTGGTAATTACATACGTTTCTGGATTCATTTTTATATTCCTGGCTCATTTTCGGTTGCAGACTGAGCAAGTCGAGATTTGATAGTGGAAGGTGGTGTAGTAGTAACATGTATGGGTGCAGAAATATCCCAGAAGTCTGTCTGCTCATTAGAAATCTACAAACCGATACCGAGAGCTTAAATACTTGGTATCAAGAAGTGCTATATCTGAAGTGAAGATCAAATGCGAAGTGTGGAATCCACAGAAACAGGAGTTCAGGGGACTATTAACTTGTGGGATGTTATTTCACTACTGGTGCATATAACACACAGCCAGCCGCCGGACTGTTGTTAGCCTGCTCAAACTTTGTCCACTAAGGACATTTGTACTCAGCATTCCACTGAATGAATAAGATCACTTCTTTCTATAGTCTCGTTAATTTTGTTCACTAACGGAAACCTCAGCCCTTTGGCAACAGAGTCCCGCCCTTTGATATGTCAGCCAGACAGCCTGGGATGAGATTAGTTCAGATACTAACGGCAGGTTCAGGACAGAGATTCTGTTAGCATACTCATATGTTGTACTTTTTCAAATTTGAATTTGGTCAAACTAATCGTATATATCTTGTACAATTGCATCTATTACAAAAATCTCTATCATCAATTTCACTTATTATCACTTTTATTTTAGCAGAAAATGTAGACATATAGAACAAAATTCTAGAACTCCACGAGTACCATAGTCTATCTTATTGGCAAGATCTATAATTGACGTGTGGATTCATAGGACTCGATTTATTGTTAAATTGAGGTCTTTGAATATATATGCCATTCTTGATCGGCCAAAAGTAAGGCGTCTTTGGTACTTTTGGAGTATCATGACATTTTTTCGGAGCACGTCTGGTTGAATTTACTCCAATCCCGAAAGTTTTCATTTGTTGATTGAGTCCTGATAAAAATGTACACGTGGTGGCAAAAATTTGCTCAAAACTTGGACATGAAACCGTGGATGTCATGACAAGTGTCAAAACCTTCTCCTTCCTCAATTGGCTCTATTAATGGAACGCTAAAAAATGCAGAAATCACTACTTGAAAGAAATGTCTCAGGCAACAATCGATGGCAAGGTGATAGAGTTTGCATTGCCGGATGGCCACACTATACCTTCCCTTGGTTTAGGGACCTGGAAATCTGAATCGCCTCGAGACTCGGTTTTCACTGCCATTGTTGAGGTAATTCTCTACTGTTTTTTCTTTTTTTATTTTTTTTTTATTTTACATATTCACTGGATTCTTGGAGCCCTCCTGTTAACACCAGTGATAGTTTTCAAAGTTTCGTGGTTTTATATGATTAATTGCTTAGGATAGTTTAGACATTTGATATTTACTTCTTGATTGTCTCTCAGTTTTCTCAAAAGAAGTATACTTGAGAAAAGAGTCAATTAGAGCCGTGCTGATAAGTAGTTTCTGAGTCTCAAAAGTTGTTCTCTGATTCTTTAAAAGCCATCTCAAACGGACACTTAGAGAACAGATAGTCGTACCATACAAGACTAACCTCATAGCCAATGGGCTTAACCTGACTGTTATCGAGTAGATAGTCATAAAGCAGAAAGTTTCTGACTGGTGTTTGGCTTTGCTTTCTTTGTCGAAACAGGCAGATTACAGGCATGTGGACACGGCATTGATATACGGAGTTCAAGAAGCGGTTAGTTATTTGCTTTTATAAATTGGCTTGCTTAATTTCTCTTTTTAAAGATCGTTTGAGCTTTTTCTGGAGAGTATGACGATGATTACTTCAACTCCACAATGCCTAGCTAGCTCGAGGCCATTTCTCTACCCTTTTCTTGCCTAGGAAACTTGTGGCACCTTACCTTCTTAGACAAAAAAGGGAAGGGGATTGCTATTAGAAGAGGATTTAATCATAATGTTTTCTGGTTTTGATAGTAATTCAACTCATATCAAATATTCTCTCATTAAATCTTCCAGGTAGGAAAAGGAATCAAGGCAGCCATTGACGCCGGAGTGGAGAGGAAGACTCTGTTCATCACGTCTAAGTTATGGTATGGGACATTTCCCTTCGACTAAAGATGTTCGACTTTCCTAGATGACTATTCTGCATACTAGAGGATAAGAATATAGAGGTTTCTAACGGAGGATAGTTTGTTGGTGAATTTAGGTGCACTGACTTGTCCCCCGAAAGGGTTCGTCCTGCACTTGAAAATACACTTCGAGAACTGAACCCGATCTATCTAGATCTCTATCTGGTATTTCTGTTATACAGATCCCAATTTCCTCAGAATAAGATGTAAATGTACATGTTTAAGTATTATTCTTTTCCCTGTTCATTTTATGTAAGATCCATTGGCCAGTGCGATTGAAAGATGGAGCCAGCAGGCCTCCGAGATCGGCAGGGGATGTCTCGTATTTTGACATGGAAGGAGTTTGGAAAGAAATGGAGAAACTTGTGAACGACAAGCTCGTTAATAGTATTGGCATTAGCAATTTCACACTGAAGAAACTGGACAAATTACTAAGTTTTGCTCAGATAAAGCCTTCTGTTTGCCAGGTCTGTGAATTATGGAATTCTACTGGTGGCACTGCTCATTCTCCTTGCAAGCTCTGTCTATAGTTCATATTATCTTGTTTTCAGATAGAGATGCATCCAGGATGGAGGAACGACAAAATGCTCGAGGCCTGCAAGAAAAATGGCATACATGTTACTGTAATATATTTCCTTGTTACTCTGTGTTCTCTTTGTTTTGGGACCATCGAGTTCTCTAATGAATTGAAACGGTTCTCAGGCATATCGGCCGTTGGGTTCACAAGAAGGTGGTGTGGGACTCCTCCACGACCCTACCGTGGAGAAGGTAGCAGGGAAACTGAACAAGAGCCCAGCACAGGTGCTTCTCAGATGGGCTATCCAGAGAGGATCAAGTACCATTCCCAAATCAAATAACCCCAATAGGATTAAAGAGAATATGAAGTTGTTTGGATGGGAAATCCCTGAGGAGGATTTTCGAGCGCTAAGTAGCTTCTCAAAGCAGGTATTCTTATTGATTTAGTTAACATCTTAGGACTAGCCGGGACATTGAGGAATTGTCTTGGTCGAACCCATGACATGTTACGACTTCTAATCCTGCAGAAACGAGTTGTGGATGGTGAAAACATATTTGTGAACAAGACAGATGGACCGTACAAGAGCACGGCTGAGCTTTGGGACAATGAAGACTGACATGGCCAATCTCTTGGATTTGTATTGGCCCCAAATCTTACAGTCGTAGAAAGAATACGAAGAGAACAAGCATGCAACAAAAAGCAAGCGTCTGATTATATGAGCCACGAGGATTATGTTGTATCCAACGTTGTAGGAGATGATAGTTTCATTGGTTTATGTATTTTCTTGCTTTCATCTGCAATGAAGTCTAGTATTTATTGCACAACTCTTTGCAAACATGAGAACTTCTTGAAGCAACGTGAAGAGCAAGATACTTAATAAGATCATAGTTCATGTGGCAATAAGAAAAGCCAAAATTTTCGACCTAAGAAATTGATGAAAAAATCTTACCCGTCCCTTTAAAACGCATCCCGTTATCATATCTTTCTCCGCATGTTCAACCAATGGTAGAGCCAACTCTAAAGTTCAGTGGGAGCAGAAGTTAATTTAGTAAAATTTCTTTTATGGGGGGGCCAGGGACTCCGTTGGCCACTAAAAGTGGCTACGCCACTGTGCTCAAGAAGATTTCGAGTTTTCAACTTCATTCTACGTCGACCTGTAAAATAAATAAAGATCTTGAATTTAAGTCTTGTTGTCACCCAATTAAATGATTGATTTTCACATTTCTTAGGTATTCCCCACCGTATATGTACAAATATGTAATAGTACATCATTTATACGGAATAAACAAAGAATCTTGAATTCAAATCTTGTTATTACTGAATTAAATTAAATACGATGGTTGCATTTTATATTTTGAAATGAATGTTATCTCTGTCTACTTGTAAAGACAGTTATATGGAACTTGTGATCACGGAATGTTAAAGAAGTATTTGGTGCAAAAATGCGAACAAAATTGTTCATCTCTGAAAATCACTGAAAACCATTCTTCCTCACAAATCATACTATTTTTCTTCCAATCAACAAATCTTATCTTATATCACATTAAAGCGCTGTACTAGTATAAACATAACCTTTAATCTAACGCAACTTATTTGAAAACATTAGGAAAATGAAAGAAGGTGCGAGGTGACGGTCATTTTCCAGGAGAGCATCAATACATGGAAGAAGGTACTACCATGTTCAGCTCATTCTGTGAACGTGGCAGAAATTTGGGTATGCTGAGTTGCTAACCGCTTTTGTTTTGAATATTTATTTATACCCTGAAATCAATTAAATGGACATCATCATTTAAACCCGCAGATCAAATTGACGGTGACCGACCGACCGATTGATCGAACGAAATGGCTCAGGCAACATTCACTCCGCAGAACGAAACGGTGGAAACTTTTAGGCTACTGAGCGGCCACACCATCCCCGCCATTGGTATCGGCACCTGGAAATCTGAATCGCCCAGGGAGATTGTAACCACCGCCATTGTTGACGTACGCAGCAGACACAGTGGACCTTTAATTTCTATCCATTTTTTTTAGGTTCATTATTTAATTAGTTCTGAAGACCAGTAAGTAGAGCTTTTTCTTTTCCTCTTCATCATATAGTTCGATGAAATATGTTGAGATTTAGATTTTAGTGTAAAGTTTGCATGTTAATGATCTTGTTATTATTATTAATTTACAACAGCTCGATGCTTTGGTAGGGATACAAGTGGTGGATGAAGATAAATTACTTTTGAATTAAAAGAAATAATAATAGGTTCAGCAAAATTCAACCGTCATTTCTGATTAAATGAAAGCCTGGTTGGAAGTGTTCCTTCAATATAACTGATTCTCTGGGTAGATAATCACGTTGCCTTTTCCCCTGGTTGTAAAACTAATTGGCTGCTGCTGCAAATTTTTATTTATTTTATTTTTTTTAAAAATTATGTTCAACAGGCAACATTTCTTGAAAGCTAGCTAGTTTCCCTGATGGTTAAATTGCTTTCACGGTTGCTACAGGCTGGTTACAGGCACGTAGATACGGCAAGGGAATATAACGTTCAAACCGAGGTTGGTTAATGCATTATTTTTACCCCCGCATATGGGACGTCTGGAAGACATTTACAGAGCCTAATCTCTGTTAGTATTTACTAGGTTGGAAAAGCGATCAAGGCGGCCATCCACGCTGGAGTGGAGAGGAAGACTCTCTTTGTCACCTCTAAGTTATGGTATAACATCTTGCTTTAGTTCAAAACAAATAGAATTTGCCCAGATGTTTACTCTAAATTACCAATGTCTCTAATTGAGGGTGGGTTGGTTTGATGGTGAGTATAGGTGCAC
>CAVNYN010287416.1:0-14865 GCA_963692815.1 Nyctanthes arbor-tristis
AGTCCCATTTTTCGAAAATCCTAAAAAACTTAGAAATTCAAAAAAAAAAATGTAAAATGCATAAAAAAAACATTCCAACAACATTAAACTCACCAACACACACGGGGGAGAAGGCGAATAAAGGAATTAAGATGGATTAGGGTTTATTTTGGAATTAGCCTTTCAGATTTGATATTTTAATTTATTAGTGAAAAAGCACAACAAAAAAAGAAAAGGCAAAGTGGTTGAAACTAGGATGTTAAACTCAATTGTCACATGTTCAAATCTTCTCAAATTCTTCGGCAAAAATTTTTGTTTAAAAAAAAAATACCGTAAGATTACTAAATAAAAAAATGCAGGAAAATCACGGTATAAAAAGTACCAAACTTAGTTCTCTAAATCTCTCTAATAGAACTAAGTTTGGTACCTCTTAGTAGTTCTCTTAATTAATATATATATATATAGATATTTTCAAAAAAATTAATATATATATGTATATATAGATGTAAAATGTCACACCCCCGTTATTTGACCATTTCTATTGATTTGTCTCTTTTAACATGATGGAAGCTCTTAATTTATTAAAGAAACTAGTTAAAATACTAACAAGGAACGAGACTTCTGATTTCAATAAGTGCTTAAATTTCATGAAACTCATTGTGATACTTCTTTTAAATATCTCTACTCTACTTAGTATTATATTAAAAGAATGGCTTACTAAGTTCTCTTGTGTGGTGAGAACTACTTAAATCCATTTGACTGTATGACTCATGAATGGTTTTGCTTGTCTAAAGTATATACAAAAGTAAGCTTGTCAAGAGTGAATATAAAAGTAAGTATACACAATCAATTACATAAAACCATTTTTATTGATTACTAGCCGAACAAAGGTTTGGGGAGCTTCTACATGGAAAATGAGTCCCCCAATCTTAACAAAAGTTTTCCTTATATCATTACATTATTACATGCTATGTCTTTACTTTATTTTCATATATATCCATATATTTATTCTACAATCTCTACTTTCTTACTAGGCTAGTATTACATTAGGATTAGATCAAGAACATGGGTTTGTCTTTCCAAATTTTGTCATAGTGGAGATGGGCATGAGTGTATGCGCAAAAGACATTGAATTCGTATGTTGTTCCCAAGTACATGAGGAACAATGGAGCTTCTTCATAATATGCTCAATTATCCGTTTCGACCACATGCATTATCTTACTTTGGTTATGCGACATTCTCCACTCTTCGGCTTGATGCTCATAGACCTTTCGGTGGATCACCTACAAAAGAGTAAAAAGACACTAAATGAGTACAAAGTACTCCGTGAATAACACAATATTTAGGTTGCTACAAAGTTACCAAAAATCATTTCCTTTCACAAGTTCAAGAAGCATGAATATGCACAAACCTTTTTAGATGCATTATAGGGCCCAAGCACTAGAATTATCTACTACCCATAGCACGCATTAATGCCTTCCAAATGCCAAATTTGGTCACGGAAATACAATGATAAGTGGATCCACAATTAATCCCGGTTGACCCTTACCGAAGTTTCAAGCAAATAACATCATCAATTCAAGTCAAACACCACACTAGTCTTCCATATCCCGGGATCATTGGATAAGTTATAGTGTGGGAACAATGCAAGGCAATTCCATACAAAATGGGTAGGGCAAGGCTAGTGATTAATATGCAAGAAAACAAACCATACATTATCATGATGTAACATGAAAACAATTGCTTTTCCCTTTTTTTTTTTTTTTTTTTAACATATGCATGCCAATGGAACCCAAGTATTGGTTACTGACCTTGCTCTTGCTTCTTTAAGGACTATTGGATGATTATGGGTGGAAAGATACCTTCTAATCTTTGTATATTCCTCAAGCATAACTTTTTAAGTAGGGATTTAATAGATATATGAAGAGAGCTTGTTTGAAAGACCAAGAGAGTGCTTTTGAAAATCTTTTGAGGCTATTCTAAGAGTAGGGGTATTTATGGACGAATTTGCTTATTTATTTTCAAGATTTCACTTATGATAAAAGCTCCAAATGTCCCTAGATAATTTACAAACAACCAATGAAAATGGATCCAATTGGAAGGCCAAGGATTCATCTCCTCAAATCAAGTCGCCAAGTATTCTTGAATTTGTTTCATGTGAGAAATTTCCAATGTATCCAAGTGTCCTTAGATTTTTTTCCACTTATTTCTTAATAAATCTCTTTATTTAATGCACACTATAATTAAGTCATTGTATTTTTGAGTATACCAATGAGACACCGCATTTTCACTTTAAGCATTCTTCGACTCCAAATTTACCACCCGATTGGACTTAGTCGTTCTTTTGACAATTCTCCCTAATTGATGAAGGTAATTGATATAAATTCAAGTAATCATTTTATTTTCCTCAAACAAACTAGAATGTCTTCAAATTCTTATAAAATGTCATGACTAATCATCCGATTATAAGATTTGTTCACCGATTACTTAAAGTTGAACATTAGAGTCAATTATTATCCCAAGGATGCCACTATTGAACTCGGGAAATTACACAGAGTGTTACATAAAATGTAGATGGTAAAAAGAAAGAAACAATATTGTAGTGGAACACATAATTTTACTTAAAAGAATTTTGACTAATTACTATTTTAGATTGTCAGCAAATTCAGATTTTCATTAATTCGATGTACTATTTAACAACATTAGTTTCTCAAAATATTTTATTGTGATTATCACAACTTCGTACTTGGCCATATCTTTCCTCTGCTCCACCTCGAACAAAACCTGACGCTCTGATACCACTGTTGGGAATTAATGTAAATTCCTCGATTACGCCCGCAGGACCGTTGTTTAAGGAATTTAATTGAGACAAGAAAAAAATAAAAGAAGAAGACGAATTTAACGGACTGTCAAAGCTTTCCACTATATGATTAAAGTCGCTACAACCATACAGAATTTTCACTCGCTAAAACCTATCCCCCAAGTATTACAAGAAAAATATAACAAGCTTTACCGCATCTACCAATTTCTACCCTTTGCCTAACCCGCGAATAATTAAAGAAATCCCAAGATGCTAGACTACTATTTTTCTTCACAAGACTCTCTGACCCGACCCAAGTGACACCGAGAAAATCACTCCGAGTTTTACCACACCTAATTTTCTACCCTTCGAACAAACCATGAAGAGTTACAAGAAACTCTTCAAGGTGCTAGACTCACTAATTTTTCTCTCAACTCTCTTGTACCACTTGTGTATAAAAGAAGAAGAAAACATATCTATTTATAGGCTTCGTTTCCTTGGAAGACAAGACAATCCTTCTATGATTTGGATTCCTTTTCCTCCTAGGATTCTTCTTCTTTCCCTTTCCTTTTCCTTTTCAACTTTGGATTATTTTTGGCAATAAACCCAACAACTTGTAGTGAGATTATGGGATTTTGTTATCCATGAACAAATAAAAATCACTAGTGTTGCCTCTCAGGGTACCGTCATGTACATCAATTGGTTAAGCTATCTATCATCATGTTCATGTTTTGTGTGAGCGCATGAGTAACTCGTTCAAGTACGTACGTTACCAAGAAAGTGAAAACTGTCATTTTAAAATTTACTGATTCAATTTTATTTTATTTCATTCAATTATAATGGTTAAAGAGTTTACATGTGAAAGGGATTGCAGTTGGGGTGAAGATTATTGCTTTACAATAACAAACTATTATGTCAGTGTCATTTGGTATTGTTTATTCATAGGAATTTGTACAATGCAAAATGTTAAGTTGCTTAGCTATATTTTTTCCTCAAGTACTTAATGTAACAGAATAACAGAGAAAAGAATGCGGTGAAATGCAGAGGACATAATGCTACAAATATATGTAAAGTTGACCATGCTTATGGGTAAGCCATCTTGTGAAGATACTTATGATGTTTCATGCACATATTTGTTGTCGTTTGATGTTGGTAGAATTTATTAATTTATTATTCGCTAAGGGATGTACTACTACTGCTTTTGTTAAAAAAATAATCTAGATCTTTCCATAGCTGGGTTTTTGTTGTTAGTATCTACTCATTTACCTTTTGAACTTGATTAATCACGGTGGTGTCATTTGTTGTCTCTTCGTCACTGTAAAAACCATAATTCACCCATTTGAGATATGTCTTTTAGGCATAATTGGCTATTAGTTGGGAGAATATCATTATAGATGCGCCACGGCAAAATTTTCATCTTTGGAGGGGCTTTGTTTTTCCATAACTTATTCCACCGATATAGGGAAACTCGATGGGCCAATGTTCTTAGTTACCAATTCCCATTGTAGTAGCAATTTATAACCACTTTGAAATTTTTGAAAATGCATTTTCTAGATGGGTCTTGCCAAATAATGAAAATGGTGACTTATAGCTTACCAATATGACACTTAAGAGACTTGCATAAATTTCAAGGATTTTACTTGAAATTATACTAACAAGACAGTGAAAATTTTAAAACAAGAGATATTGGGATTTGAATATGTTCTATAGTTAGGAGTTTTAAAATTACAATAAAAGATTATGAGAAACTATGTGCTTAAGGACTGTTTGCTTCCATTCTTTATTATTATTGTAGGTTTTAGATCTCTATTATATATGTTGAGAAATTTTGATAAATTGGCTGCAACTATTATGCAAAGGATAAAACTTCAAGTCTTAGTCCAATTACTTCGATGTTGCTCCCTGTCTCGTATGCAGATATCTCCCAAGGAAAGTAGATAAGACCTTGAAATTGTTTATCATGGAGGCTATAGTTGATCAGGTCATGATATGTATTAAGTCATTGGGCATGATAATACTCCAATTGCAAGAAGATGAAGAAGGTTGTCATAACTCATTGGGCCTAATTGCAACAAGACGTAGGAGGTTTCCAAAGAGTCAATTGACGAAGGCTTTCCACCATCCTAGTGTGGTATTGAATAAGAGGAAACTCTGAGGTTTATGGCTTGTAAATATTTGTGTTCATTCAATGCATTAGTTTTTCCAATTCCATATATTACCGGCATGCTCCACTTGTAGGTTCTAAATCCATTATAGGACTAATTTTAGTTTACTTATTTTAGACCATTAGTTTGTCTAATTTTACACAAAATAAAGGTATAATGATGGCCAACTTTAGGTGCAACGCATGCGCTCCCCGTTAGTGATGATTTAATTTTGCTTCCGTTTCTTCAGCGACAAATACCACTGATCAATGAGAGAATTTGACTATCCCTCTTTCGGTCTTTCCCAAATAAATACAATCAGAATTGAAAATGCAAAATTCTAAAGAGTTTCGATTTACAGTATAGGTTGTTGATTTCTATGGTTAAAAGAGACGAAAAAATATGATTGGAATAAATCCTGTAATTGTGGCCAATAAATAGATAAGCCAATAAATAGGTAAGAGAAGGAATAGTAATTCTGGATTCAAAATTGAATTGGACTGCAAGAAGAAGCCGAAGGAGGTGAGTAGGTAAAGTGCGGTAGACAGGGGATGACAGTGTAGGAATGGTGTACTGTAGGGAAAATAGTCCAATATTCCAGCAGTACTGAACTCGGTACTCCTGACCAATCAGGGATCTCTATGTGGGTTCAAATGGCCCAATTTGTTATTTAATTTGGACTCTGAATCTCACATCTCAGTCTCTGATTGTTCAAGAGTACTGAATGCTTAGTACTCTTAGAGTACTTAACTTTTTTCCGTACTGTAGTGGTACAAAAATGAAAAAATAGTGGATGAATAAGGTGAAATTGGAATTCACAAATACGTCGTCACATTGTACATCATGCTATAAATGTTGTACAATTTGGCATGTACAGCGGCCATTTCAACAAGCCACTTATATATACATATATATATATATATTTAGGATCTAAATTATTGCAAGTTAAGTTTCTAGAACTTGTTCTCATATTCTTTTATTATTATTATTATTATTATTATTATTATTATTATTATTATTATTATTATTATTATTATTATGGGTTATTGTCACTTATAGTCCCCAAACTTTCACGTTTGACACAAATTTATCCCCATTCTTTTTTTTTCGTCTGGTGAGTTCCCAATCTTAGCTGAAATCCTTCCATTCATCCCCGTTAACGATTTCGGTCCAAAATTTCCGTTAAAGGAGCATGTGTGGCACAAACCTCCAACCACATTATTGGTAATTTAGAGTAGGGATTGCATATGGTTTTGCAATTCTCATTTTACGCCCCCCATTAATTAATGTTTTCACAATTTACATCCCCAGAGTAACGAGCATGGCAAACCTGATGTCCACATACTTTCAATGGATACTCTCATCCCCAGTATTATGCATCTACTCGTCAAGATCCGCAATAAGTATATATAATTGAGAGAAGAAATGGAATATTGTAAGAGCCGCACTACTGCACAAACTGTAGAAAATCAAAACGAAAATAAATCAATGTTTAGTTGTTTTCATAATTTCTACAGAATTTAGGGCTTGAATTTAATAGAAACATATTGATCAAAGTTTTGACTTTATATATGTACGAATTAGACACGTACAGATTGATCATAAAAAGTATAATGTTGTCATTTTTTAATGAATTTTTTCTATAATTAGTACATGGTACTGATTCTTAAACTTGTATTCAGTTTGTAATAAAAATATTTTCAATTTTGTCCACATATATATATATATTATATGCACATGTAATGTCGTACACGACATGCAAACTGTTGAAATTTCATTAGAAATCTTGATTTTGTTGGGCTTAAAATAAACATATTTTCAGTTGTAAAGTGATCAATATTTCCCCATTAATTAGGTGTGACCGTTAATGGCTGAAAATGTTTAAACTAGCTAGCTAAATTATGATAGCTACATATCATTACTACAGAATTAGACAAACAAACGGATACACGAGTCGGTTTTTAGGAAAAACAACGCGCAAAACACACGCGGTGGCAATTTTCAAAATAATATCACTACAATGAGCGTCGACTGCGATTGAACAATCGATGCCCATAGTTGTTTCAACAATGGGCGTCGGTTGCGATCTCTTCTTTTTTCAAAATTTGTCTTCCAATTCAAAATTTATTTTGAATGAATTTTGAATTTCTAGAGAAGGGGCGTCGGTTTTGAGGGTGGGAGAACCGATGCCCCTTCTCTGAAAATTCAAAATTCATTCAAAATGAATTTTGAATTGAATTTTGAATTTTAGAAAAGGGGGCGTCGGTCTCTCCCAGGGAACCGACATCCCTTCTCTAAAATTCAAAATGAATTTTGAATATTTAGAGAATAGGCGTCGGTCCCTCCCAGGAAACCGACGCCCATTCTCAAAAAATTCAAAATTCTGCCTATAGTAGTTCTCGTGAATATTTATATTGAAGTTCTTATGCATTAACATCCACTCAAAGAACCTTTACCTTCATAGGATTAGTTAGAATCAAACACAAAACCATCTCCTCCACTACATACTCACCTCGCTCAACTTCATTCTCTTTCAATAATTTATCATTTTCCCTAAACCTGAAAATCCTCTCTCCCATGGAGCTTTTTACTGCCGTATTATGCACATCTTTTCTCCTTCCCCAGTTGAAAGAACACTCGATTTGGTACCCCTTTTTCATGTCACTACTACTTTTTTAGTTTATGTTTTGTTCCTTTAACGTGAGAAATAGGATACAAGTTGTGAATCTTAATTCCTATGTTGCTCACTTCTTCTTGCTTGGAAGACTAAAGCTTATAATACACGGGCAGGGATGAGAAGCAATATCTTCAAAAGGACAAGAAGAATGTCTTCTAACCCAACGGCAGTGAAGAAGATTTCAGCATCATCAAGATTCGTTTTCCGCACAACTACTACTTGCTCGGCTTCCTTTTCCGATCCATCGGTCCACAATCTAAGCTTTGCTCCCCTGAAGTAGTAGTTGGCGTTCCTAAATATAATTAAAAATATATATCTATTTTTAAATACAATACTACAACCGACGCCTGTTGTATAAAATAGGCGTTGGTTGTACCACTACAATCGACACCTATTATTTATTTGATTTAATTTTTTTAAAGCAGACTTTAGGCGTCGGTCGGTCCTATTTTTAACTTTAGGCATTGGCCAACAACTGATGTGTATAACTTGAGAATGAGCGTCCCCTGCATAGGCATATACGTCACAACCGACGCTTATTCATCATTTTAACCGACGCCTATTATGCTTTTTTGTAGTAGTGTATGTACTGCTGCTGGCTTTTTTTGGTTGCTATATATGAGTGTATTTTGTTCATAGTCTTGTTCAATTGTTGGGGATCTTGACGAGTAGATGCATAAATTACTGGGGATGAGAGTATCGCCATCATCGAACGTATGTGGATATCAGGTTTACCATGCTCGTTAATCTAGGGATATAAATTGTGAAAACATTAATCAATAGGGGACGTAAAATGGGAATGACAAAACCATGTGCACTCCCTACTCCAAATTATTAATAATGCCCTCGATGGTTGGAGATTTGTGCCACATGCTCTCCTTTAACGTCAAGTTGGACGAAAATCATTAACGGGATGAATGGAATGATTTCAACTAAGATTGGGGACTTATTAGATGAAAAATAAAGAATAGGGATAAATTTGTGTCAAATGTGAAAGTTTGGGGACTATAAGTGACATTAACCCTATTATTATTTATTATTTATATGGATAAGATGGAATCAATTTAGTTCATGAATAGTGGTGGAAAGGAACATATTTTTGTTTATGTGGCTAACTTCTCTCCATAGATTTCTCAAGGAAAAAAGTTGATGTGTTAATTTAGAAAAGGGTAAATTTCACAAAAGGGTAAATCACCTGGGTCCCTAACCTTTTTTTTTAGCACACTGGGTCCTCAATCTTTCATAAAGACACGCCACAGGTCCCTACTGATGGAATACATCCAAAATTCCGTTAAGTAGTTGATAAAATTACCTTTATGCCTTTATCCTTTAAATTAAAACAAAAAAAGGAATTCAAAAATAAAAAAATAATAAAAGCAAAAAAGGAAAAGGGGAACAAAGAAAAAATTGCACAAATGTCAAATTACATGTAGCGAAAGCCAAAAAAGTCATTTTTTTTTACAAAGTCCAACTGTAGCAAATATTAACTCATGAACAAACAAAAATACCCCTGGTTTTAGAAATTGATGCCTGAGTATACCCCACTCATTCTGAATAGCACAATAAATAATTCTATTTCCTGCGTACGCAACCGTCTCGTCTTGTCAGTGTAGATTTCGAAGTACACAAATAAACTCCTTCATTCTGGAAAATCAAAAACCCTATAATCCAGTCTTGCAAAAACCAGCCCTCAACAAAACGCGAGCTAGGTGTGAAACAGAGAAGACGCATGCGAGGTGAGCATCAAACGGAGAAGAAGGCTCCCTAACCGCCAGCATACCTTGTTTCCAGTGAAGTTTGAGCGAAGGTTGGGGGCGACTATTGGACAGTCGAAGTCAAGGAGCTTGATTTTGGCGTAAGAAGAACGTTAGATGAGCTCTTCCGATCTGATCTTGGGTCGAGGTAATTGTTCCATCCCTGCCCCTATTTTGTTAAAATCTCAGTTTTTTTCCTTAAATTTTAGGGGTTTTACAGCGGCCAAATTCGTCAGAGTACCTACTGAGTTGATAAAACTGTCATTTTTTTCCCAAATTTTATGGGTTTTACAGTGCCCAAATTCTTGTATGACATTTGTTGTTATTTCAGTTTATAAATTGACAGAATGTAGGTTGTTTTTTGTTAGAGTCCCCAATTGAAGTTTGTCTTCTCAGTAAAATGCAAATAACAGTACTGTTTTTGTATTTGTCTATGTTGCACTGCTGTATAAGTGACAATTAAGTACATGTTCGTGCCCAGTACTTGGAAGTGAAATCTTAAACTAACTTGAGATAACTCTGTTAACATGTTGAATTGGTAAATGGGTCATGTTCGTATTGAGAAAGACGAATGATGCCTAAATTTATTGATTTGACGCTTTACTCTGTCAATTCATTTATCCCTTTTCTCCTTAACAAATCTATTTTGAGGTGCCTTTGATAGATTATTTCCTCTGTTGTCAATGATTTCATGCTTTTCTCTTTTTTCTTTTTCTTTTTTTTTTACACGATTCTACGTTAGACTTTACTGCATTATAGATCATTCAAAAAGATCAAATCAAGCAAACTGTTGAGACACAGCATCAATGTGATAGCAGTATGAATAGATGAATATTATCATATTAAGTGTCAAACAAACACATGGCAGCCCTGTGGAGATCATAGAACACCATATACATGACCTCAATCCTATAATTTGGTTGAGGTCAATCATTAAAATCCGTGCATCAAGCTGGTGTTGTACAGCTTCTTTTGCACTAAACTATAGAAGCAACATACTTAATCTACATGCTACAAGATGTTGCTAGTGTTTTGAGTTGCTAACTAGTAATGGTACTAAAAATGTGCTTTAACACTTCTAATGTATATGCTCTAGGTCAAGTAAAGATTTGATAGATACTTTTTTAGATAAACACACTAATTCATAAACTTGTTTAGTGTTTTATTGTAAATTTATTCCTAAATCATCTAATTATTCATACAATACTAGGCCCATACCCGTGCATTGCACGGGATTACCAAATGATCATTTAAAATAAAATTTATGATCCTAATACAAAATTTGGGGAACCACTGTAGAACTTGAAGTTCGTTTCCTTCTTTCTATATATTCCTTCTCTTTTATTCATTTGTCTATAAAATAAACAAAAGTATTAATTGTTGAAAATCCAATTCTAGATAGAATGAAGTTCATCTAATAACTTGATGATATGTAATGGTAAAATCCAATGCATGTTATGAAATTGTCTGGATAGTTGATAAAAAAATTATCTACCTTCACAAGATTCAAATTCCAAATATTATTCTTATGTCCATGTAAGTTCAGCCAAAATATGAAAATAATATATAGCAATGTGACATCAGACTTTACAGAGAATAGAAACTATCTTGAATTGTGAAAATGTCTCATTACATATGAATCATCTAACTGGACTAATAAAATGTGTTTTAAATTCACATAAACCTTTTAAACTTTCCGTGGTGATAAACCTTTATCCATGATCTTCATGACATATATATTTCCGATGTGCACTTCTGTGACTTGACAACCTGATGAAATCATATATTAGAAGTTAGAAAGCACAAGAAATATGAAAAATCAAAAAGAAATATTTACTATTCACTCACATTGGTCCACAGAAGGAATCAACACAAAACATTATTAATTAATTACCGATTTTAAAATTCTGATTAACTCCTCTTTTTTCCCTTTTTCCTATTCTTTTTTTTTTAATTCATGAATATGAGTGAAATGTCATTGAATTTCACCTTGATGAACTCACTATCATTTCCTTCCCAAATAATCTTTAATTCCCTAAATGGAAATATTGCAAATGGCACTTCTCAGAACTTCGATATGCCTTTCTAGACTATATCAGTCTGTGGACTGGCTGTTGAGTTTAGGAGCCGTAGTCTTGGTTTCTGCATGTCAACCTACTAGGAGATTACCTGCTCTCTTTGCTCTTCTTAGCACCTCTCTTTTGCTAATTGTCAAGTAGTGCTTCTTAACACACTGATTATTAGAATGTATGCTACACAATCGACAGTGTAAAATTAGTGATTTGTGCCTGTACTAGTTATCCCAGAATCAGTTATTGCTTCCTAGCAACTTAGTAATGTTATCACCTAGTGTCTCATGCTTTGAATGGGGAAATTTGCTTTGTGGCTATATTATTAGGAACATGTGCTTATGCTGTAGTGACCCGGAAATTTTTAGAAAAATTAATTTTATTAAATAATTACGCGTCGCTATAATCTCGCCAATTTTTAAAATTCGTCGTTTAGGTTAACACTCGTCTAGTCATGCATATCTAAGAACTTAATTAAATCTTATGTTAAACAATTTTATTAAATTCCAATTACTATATTAAAGTCCAAAAACGTGTTATACTATGTATGTATAATTCAATTATAGTTTTGCAAAGAAAATCCAAATTCATGTTATCTTCCCATCCAACATAACACATTCTCTTCAATTTCAATTAAACAAGAATTCCCAATTCCTTATAACCGACCAACTCATTTGAAGTTTCATTAACAAGAAATCAATTCCCTACCTACAATACTAATTTATTTTAATTCCAAATAATTTCAAGACTTTAATCCTTAGTGGGGATTAAAGAGTCTCTAAGCCAAGGTATTGTAGAATACTACAGGGATTCCATTCTAGGCACGACTCAAGAAAACAACGTCTCATTTAACAAAAATAAAATTCCTCATTCACTTCCTCGTTAACTACAACCATCCTCCGTGTGCAGACATTCAACTTGAACTAGGAAAAGTTAATCAAAACCTATAAATCCAGCTTATTCTTCATCCGTTTCCACACACAAAGCTTAACAACATTCACAAGTCAAACCTCGGTATATTTTTCTCTATTCTGTCCATTGTCGTTCTTCGTCTTTTTAGTAGAGACAAATACACACACATATGCACAATCATACATACCCACTGACCCATACACAGACATATACCCACACACGGCCTACACCACCACCACTTCCGTCCCCTGCAGCAACCCCCTAATCAAACCCAAATGCCACCACTGCCATCGGCCGAGAAACTGGCCGATTGCTGGCCAATTATCCGCCAGAATTCAATAAGCCAGTCAAGACCCGAACCCCATTGTCGCAGTCAAACAACCACCCTGACCTCCTCTGCACGAGCCTCATCCATCGCAACTCCCGACCGAACCCAACCATCGCTACTCCCTCTCGCTCCCCTGAACCGTGACCTCCCATGCCCCGTGAGCCTCACACCCACTACTCCCTATCACCCACACACTCGCGGCCTAAATTCCGAGCCCAAAAAAAAACTCCTTGGCCAACTGAGACCTCGACTGAGTCCCAGTCCCGACCACCCTCATTCATCCTTCCGCTAGAAACCCGCTCGCCAGCATCGATCTCGGCATGTCTTGGTTACATGCCTTGAATAACCTCTCACCCGATTTCGTTTTCAATTTTGCACAACTGAATCAAATTGGGAATTTTTATTAAGTTAATTTTGCACCCAAAGTCCCTGAGTCTAGTTTTGAATCTTTTCAGTCCTTGAAATTGTATTGACTTCTAAGCAACTCAAAACTATCTCTTAGGGTATCTTTTAACCCAAGACAATTACAGTGTCCAATTTCAGTCCCTAGATTTTGAGTATATTTTAAATTGGTCCCAAGAGTTTTGGTCTTATCAGTCTCAGCCCCCAACCTTTTGAAAAGCATTATGTCAGTCCCAAACTTTTTGGTCTAGTCCCAAACTATTTCAGAGTTTTAATTGAGTCTTCAAAGTTTATGTTTCCTTTTCATAAATAGTTATTCTAAGAAAATTTAATTTCTTTTTGGCTAGACGAGGCACGAAGATCAATAGACGAGTAGATTTATTGCTACGGTTACTCAACTCACAAACTTAAGGTAGACTCTAAATTTATAAAATATTTTCTTAAAGTATTTCGCATTATTAATTGATTTATATGATAAATGTTATGTGAAAATATGTGATTATAAGAAAGTTTGCATATTATTATATGCTTAAGAAAGAATGCATATATGCTTAAGATCTCTTTATGATACGTGTATCTGCTTTAATGTATAAGAACGAGAATATCTGTTCTCAAAGATAAGACAAGATCCTTCCAAGAAAGAAAGAATTATCTGCGTGTTTACATGTCATGTTTATTATATGAATTGATTAATATGCGCTAGAGTCTACTGAGTATATTTTTATACTCATTCTTTCAAACTAACACTTTTAGGTTTTGGAGCTGGTAGAGGGACGACGAATGAAGGCTGCTAGAAACATAACTTGGAATTTATATTAAATGTTTCTAGGATTTCGAATTATTCCTTTATTTGATTGTTAAAACTCCACTTATTTTTGGACAAGATTCTTTGTTGTTCGTTAATGAGATTTTTCGCATTTAATTATTTTGTTATAAGTTCCGCATTTTAAGTTAATTTTAAAGATCAGTTAGCGTCCCAAGTTTCTTAAATTTGGGGCGTTACATATGCCTATCTATATCCTTGCAATGTCCTAAACTTGTGAACATAAGCTATGTTAGTATTGGCCTTTTGAATCCAGACTCTTTAGATAGCTTATGTCTAAAGCTCAGCAACTGTGATATGAATTGTTGTCTATATTTGTTGAACTATTGCAATTGTTTAACTGTTGCTTGGTTGATTACAGAATGGAGGAAGTCCCATTCACTGTAAATGAGAAGGACTGGTGCAATGGGAAAATAACGCATCTATCAGCCTTTAAGCTGCTAAGTCAAATACAGATGGGTCTTATAGATGATTATCTAGAAAATTCAAGCTTTCCTGCCTAGGACCACTGCTTGAATTATCACATGTCCAATTCTCTGGAGTTTTGGTTCACGAGCTAATTATGAGGATGGTGAAGACCAAGAAAAAGAATGAATTTTGGTTCAAGATCAATGGCTTTCTCATGAGGTTCAACATCCATGAATTTGCATTGATTTCTGGCCTATGCTGTGGTCCAGAGCCTACTGGGCAAAAATACGAGTCATTATTTAAAAAAAAAAAGCAGAAAAGAGATACTTTAAAGGCAGGAGAAATGTAACTCTTGCAAATCTGTTGTCAGCCTTTGAACGCTGTGAGAAGCAAAAGGACAAGTATAGACTGGCACTGCTCCTATGCTTAGAGGGTATTCTCTGTGGGAAGGACAAGAAAAATGGGATTTCGGAAAAGGCCTTCTTCTTAGTCCTTGACAATGACTTGTTCTACAGCTATCCATGGGGCTCTTTGGCTTGGGAATATCTCGCAGCCAGTGTAAACCGTGA
>CAVNYN010287417.1:0-44935 GCA_963692815.1 Nyctanthes arbor-tristis
TCTAATTTGAAACCTCTAGATCTAAGGGTCTCAATCTAGTCTAGCCCACAACATGAAATAAAGTGGTGCAAGTGTGAAGGAAGAGCTCTGTCGTAAATTTCAAGGAATGAATTCTAGAGTTGGGCGGAACATCTTCAAACCGAAGATTGGCATGGGGAGGGGGGGGGGGGTAAATTTACCACCAGCCTTGGATAACTGTTCAATGAGCCACCCTAAAATTATTGGTTTCTTTAGGCATTCGAGTCAAATTTGTGAAGCATTTTATAAATTTACCTATTTTTTTGAGTAAATATAAATTTACCTATTGATACTACATAATTACAAATATATATATATACACACACACACATTAGAATCTCTATCATTAAATTTTAATATGAATTTTAATCAATGTAAAATATATTCTTACACGTCTAATCACACGTCCTCATCTATATCCACTAGGATTCCATTTACAAAAAAGAATAAAAAAAAATATTATTACAAGGGAAATGTTTGGAAAAAAATTGAACTCTAGACTTAGGGTATAAGGAATCCATTTACATGCAACTAAAACACTTAGATCTTGGCCAATGTGCAATAAAAAAGTTAAGTAATAGTATAACAAAAATGAATAGAATAGAATCGAAATAGAATGTATAATAGTAATAATATTAAAGCACAAAGAATTTGATTCTAGATAATCTATTTTTACATAATATTGGAGGGAAAAACTCAATTCTTTTTTAAGGGTCCAAATGTTGGTATGCTGCCTCCATCAATCAAAGATAGCTTTTCTTTTAAAATGTAGTTAAAATATTATTAGTTTTCCTTATGTGCCTCTATTTAATATATGCATTGTTATTAACAAAATAGAATTACTAAAGTTGAATTATTAATTAATACTCCCTCCGTTCCATATCAATTTTCACACAGATTGAAGGAAGTCCAGTTAGTGGACTTAGAAAAGTGAAATTTATGAACATTTTTCTTAATATGTTCATTCATTTAATTATTATTTAACTTTATTAGCTCTGATTTATTAATATCAACGCACATTAAATGAGCGCATAAGAAAATTTAAAGACTAAGTAATAAAAGTGGAGATGGAGGGAGTAAATAAAAAGGATATAATAGGAAAATAATGGTAAATTTACCTTTTTAATAATGTTAAATAAACTTTTTTAATGTCTATGAAAATAAGAAAAATGCTATGTTTGTGAGACATAGAGGTAGTACCAGTTTATCAATGCTAACATGTTGAGTTGTGCTGTTTGAACAAAAATACATGCAAAAAATTGAACAAAAAACGACACATGGCCAAATCCTATTTTTCAACACATCACATATTTACATATATCATTAATAGTAACTACATGGGTCACATATCCTTTTTCTCACACATTTTGTCTCTCTTTTTTTGTGCAATTCGAATTATTCTAACATATTTTATCTCTTCCTTAAAAAAAAAAAAGAAAAGAAAAAACAATCCAAGAATAAGTGATTTCTTATCACCTCCTGTTTTGCGTATTCTCACATTTCATACAATCTGATAAAATTATTTCAGTTGTTTTAAAATGGCCTCAAAATTTCTTTTTGAATAATACGCAGGACTAGTAAGGCCATTTTGAATGAGATCTATAAACGTGTGGATCATTTTAGACAATCCCAGAAGTTCTGTCCTAAACTTTTGTGATCATTTTCAACTTATCCTAAAAATGAAGGGCTAGTCTGCCAAATGGCCCCCATAGCACCACCATCAAAGCAATTGTAGAAGCGTCAATAATTATATATAGAGGTAATTATACTTCAAATAATAAAAGAGCGTCCATATGATATTCATCCTATAAATCTATGTCAAAATTTTCATGTGATGACAAAGTGAGTTTATATCTTAGTTGTCTCATTGAAGCAAGTTCTTGGGATCTCAATTCAGCATGGTTGAATTACAATTACAAAGATTTCATGCGTAGTAGGCTTTAATATCATTCTCTTTGATTAGCAATATATTTGATCTCTTAAACTTTTGCAAGGATCCACGACATAGTGCTTTGATCTTCCATAATGAATAGAGACAAACCATACATTGTGCCAAGACTTACCATTAGGCCTGGGCATGGGTTGAGTTCATCGGGCTCACGGGTTTTATGCCCATCCCTACTGACCGTTGCATACTATACTATACCGTTTTAGATGGAGCTACCTATTTCAATCAATTCACATGATATAGGTATAGATTGTCATCAAATATCATTTATTAGGAACTTCAAAAACAACAATTAACTCACCCAAATCTGAGGTACACTCGATCCAGTTATTGAATTAATAAGGAAGCTTCCCTAAATTTCTTTTCATCTAAAGTTTCGGTTCCAACGATATACATCATACATATCTTCAAATTCAGAATAATCTAGAGAATTTTGATCAAATTGCTGTACTATAGTGAATCGTGATAGACCCAAAGTTGAGAGGGAAATAGACCACTATAGTGAGTATATATGTCATGTTCTCGTAATATGTGCGTAGACTTGATATTCATCAATAATATCACACCAAGCATCTGACGCGATGAGCGGTATTTTAATAGTAAAGCCAGCGTGACATTCAGGTGAGACTACCCTAATTGATGTGGCGCATCACATCAGCCATGGTGGAAACACATATTTTAAGGAATGAACAATTTCCAATGCATATTAATATGAAACACATGAAGGGGGATAAAAACATAATAACAACAATAATAATTGAAAATAAATAAAAGGAAAATCGCAGCTGGGTTTGGGAGAAATAAGTGGGGGCCCACTCTAAACTTAGCTGCTTTGATCGTCAATGATGATGATAAAAATAATAATAATTTGTCGCCAAGCGTCTATTCTCTCTAGCATTTCAATAAAGTTTCTTTTCTCCATTTTCACGTAGTAGATAAATTTTGAAAAATATTAGTTTTTAATTGATTAAAAATTAAAATTAAAAAATACAGAACACTTAGTAACTGCGTATTTAATTTAAAAAAAATCATTGTTAGGAAATTTAATTACAAGAAATACCTTATTAAGAAATTCAATTATCAGGTGTTGTTTTGGATGATTGTTTAATTGGGCATGTTGAGAAGGATATTTTGACACTAATAATAATAATAATAATAATAATATAATGTAATCTTATGATGTTGCCAAAGTAGGAATTCGAGTTGAGTACAATTTCAATATATAAAATACTATAATTTTTTAAGTATCATTTTGTTATTTTAAAATTTTGCTGCAATACATTTTGTGCATGCCTGTCTAGCTTGGTCACTGAATTGGGGTACATGGGGGCGAATAACTGCATTTTTTTTTTTTTTTGGGGTTAAATTTTGTGATGACAAATGAGTTTAGTAATTTGATTTAGTCTAAAACATTGTGGGCACAAATTTTCGTGGTACTCAAGAACAAGACATATAATGCCTCAAGTTGGCGAGCTTATAATTTAGATGCTGTAGAAGGGACGTCATTGGAAGGTGCTTTTTTAATTTCGCGTATTGAGAGGGATAATTACTTCATCCCATCCTTTCAGAGATCTCTTTGTTTGTAATAGACTTAATCGCAAGATAAATTTTGTGAACTCCACGCAAGTTTTTGTGTTAAAACTGGGAAGAGGAAAATATTATCAGCTAGCTTCAATGTTCTGTGAAGACAGGAGATGAATACTTAACTTTCTCACTTCTTGTGCTAGTTAAAATATGGACACTGCTCTTAATGAAGTAGGAGAGGTGAATCTCTCCAAATTAGAGCAAGACTTCTTAGGATTCTATTTTATCCTTCCCTTTCTTTCTTCATCACCCAATTATTGTTCAACACTTAGCCCTCTTTGATGTAGATGGTGTGCAAATCTCAAATTTTTTCTCTGCCACAAAAGTATTTCAGGCTTAGATGGAAAAGTTTTTTCTCTAGTGAACATTTCACTGCCATAATCGTAGTAGTAGTTGTCGTCTTACCACCGTGACTTTCCCCCCCCCCCTTTTTTTTCTTTTTTTTTTCCCCTTAAAGAAAAGGATTACCACTGTGAGTAATTAATTCTTCATTTTCATCATGAAAGCGACCAAATGAGCTGAAGAAGAATTGTATGCCAAAAAATTATACTATAGAAATTAGATTCTTGTTTCTACGAGTTTCTTCTTAACAATTATAGGAAATACTTAGTTTTGGGTAAGCTTTCCGTGCTAGACAATGAAAACCAAGTGTTTTAAGAAGATAAAATGGGGCGCCATAATCGCACCTCCTAGTGTTAAGTACTCTCTAAGCATCTTCAACTACATGTTCTATTTTTTCACCATTTGTGCCACAACAGTCCAAATTTCACAATATTAATTGTTTAGTCCCATCTCGAACTCAATTGACCAAAATTTATCCCGATTCCAACTTCTATTATTTTAATATTTATTTTTTCATTTATTTTTAATTGAAATGTATTATTTTATTCAATCTTTTACAGTTAATTTAGATTATAAAATATTTTAAGCATGCAAGCCAACACTCTCAAAAACCGGAAATCAAAATAAAAGTCGCATGATTGTAAATTTAATAGTGCACCTATATAATACTTAAAAAGTTAAAAGAGATCATACGCAATATGACCTTCAAAACCGCAAGAAATCATACGCAATATGACATTCAAAACCGCATGATTATTCCATTTTCATTATTTTTAATACCTAACCCGTTTAACTTTGAATATGTAAACATAGAAAAAACTTAAATTTATAGAACAAAAAATAATTTTTCAAAGTACGTGTGGGCCTGAGAAATTGCAGAAAAAGACTCTCATTGACAAGAAAGGCGGTTTTCTTGTCATTTTCTTAAAGTCAGAAATCGTTTTTGAGTTAAGAATTATTTGGGTCTTCAACCTTTTTTTTTGACCTCTTGGGCTCCAACATTTCATAAATTTACATGATAAGTCTTTTTGTCACCATTCCTTTAACTTTAAATAAAAATAGACATTATACCCCTTAATTTTTTAATTTTAAAGACAAAATATTTAGAAATAACAAAAAAATTTATAAAAGAAAAAAACCACCCCACCCTCCCCTCTCAATTATTGTCGAAAATGGCAGCATATGGCCAAAATGTGTGTGTGTGTGTGTTTTGTTTTGGCGGTGGGTGTTGTATCCCCAGTTTCCAGTTGCAAAAGGGGGAGGGGGTCCACCCCCGAAAAACCAAAAAAAGGACCGCCGAAACCCACGGTAATTCGGGGCAGGGCGGGGAGGGGAGGGGAGGGGAGGGTGGGGTGGGTTTTTTTTATTTTATTGTTTTAAATATTTTTTTCTAAAATTAAAAGTGAAGGGGTATAATCATCATTTTTATCTAAAGTTGAAGGAATTGTAACAAAAGAACTTATCCTGTGAATTTATGAAAGATTGGGGTCTCAGGAGGTTGAAAAAAAGTTAAAGTACCCAGCCGATTCTTAACAAAGGCAAGGGACAAATTGTGAAATTTACCCAAGAATTAATAGAAAACAATCAAGTAATATGTCAGATCATGTTCTTATATAGAGCTCGAGAACTAATCGAAAACAGCCAAATCTCCATAGAAAACACCCATAATTACCTTCACTTTATTATTATTTTTTTTTAAAAGTAGGTATGGACCTGAAAAATTGAAAGAAAAAGAAACGTGCTTCTCATTGACAATAAAGGTGGTTTTCTTGTCATTTTCTTAAATCAAAAAGAATGTTTCTTTCTCGATTGCTAAACAAATGAAGAAAAAGAATCATTTTTTATTTTTCAATTTGTATGCTTCACATATTTACATACTTTAATTCAGTAAGTCATGCTCCAGAAAGGAAAAAAGAAATGATCCCACATTATAAGTATGACGAGAGAATCTCGTCAGACTCATATGTGATGGGAGATCACTAAACAACACACGTGTGAATTGAGAATAATGGGTCTTTCACATTGTTGCAAAGGGCGTGCAGTGGCCTTGCCGCCAGAAACTCTTACGGGCTTTAAGGTCGACCTACTACCAACATGACCTCTTTTAGGCTTCACTTAAAGCAGGTATGTTCTTTTCATTTTTCCTTTTTTTTTTTTCAATTTTTTCCCTTCCTTCCTTGTGGCAAGACCGGTACATGTGGGCTGTCAGCCTCTGAATGATCTTGTGTTTCAATTGTTTGTTTCAAAAGGAGATATCATAACAAGGTCAAGCTAAAAGTCAACCAAGAGTGGTTATGAGAGGTCATGCTAATGGCTAATGCAGCGACGGACTAAGAAATTTTTATAGGATTGAGCTGAATATTAAGTGAAAATTGGGGGTCAGAAGGGGTGGGCCCCTTTCTCAGGGCTTTAGGGGAAGAGCCCTCGAAAACATTTTCTTGTATTGTCCAGAATGTAATTTCTCAATTTTATGGTAATTGAATCTTAAACTTGTTTTTGCTCTTTTTATAATTAATCTGTAATCCTTTCTTCTCAATCATTATAATAAATAAATATGGTAAATTGTGTAAAAGATAATTTTCAATTAATAACTAAAATCTAAAGAAAGTACTAGAAGATTCATCAAGAGCAAAAAAATCGTACTATGTTTCAAAATTTATGTATTACCAAAAAAGTATTATAGACGTGGTTCAAATTACAGTACAGTGAATATATATTTATATTTTAAGTGAGAGGTCCTGAATTTGAACAACACTTGCCCCTCCCATAATCTCCCTCTCCTCCCCTATGTCCCCTTTGTATCCCATTTAAAAAAAAAAAATGTTTTCTCGACCCTTAAAAGATGATTCTATCGAAAAATACAATTTTTGTAAGAATGAGGGAACAACAGTTGAAAAAATGGTTTTGGAAAACTTCAAGGCTGCTGCTCCTCCTCTCACCCCAAGCTCTCCTCTTCCACCTGCCACCGCCCGCTGAAGACTCCAGGGGTGTAGCTCGGAGCAATAGTAGGGATGCCAGACCAAGCATAGCTGGGACTCAGGAAGCTTAGTCCAACTACCCCTCAGTCTGTCCTCTAATGGTTGACCTCATAATAGTTATGCTATGCAAAGTCATGGCGCTCAAGGTTATGCTAATGGTTGACCTCATTTAGCATGGAGATGATCATGAGATGTTTTGGTCTTTCTTTTCTCATCATCTTAATTTTCATGATGGACTAAGGTTAGACATGCACGAACTTGATTAAAAGCAAAAATCGAATGACCTTTTAAACGGGAGTTATAAGTACCTGCGTTGCACGACTTATATAAAAAGTGAAATAAATGTTCATTCATGTATTTGAAATCGTATTTAGTAATAATAATATTATAGTGAATTTTGTTGAAAACAGTGATCAACACGCTTAAACAAGGAATGATATGGCATTGATAGAGACCAACTTTTCTCAACTTTTCTCATAATAGTACACTAATAAATCTCACGTCAAATGTCCAATGGTTTTAAACTCCACCAATTCTAGATGTATATATATTTTATATTAATTTGAATGGTGACATTTGTAACAAATAAAAAGGATTTCCTAGATATTTGGACTTTCAAAGTTATAATTTAAAATCATTTTATTCCTTTAAAAAACATTTTAATAAAATACTAAATTCATTTGTGTAAAGTTATAAAAAAAATACTTGGAAGTTATTTTCTGCAACTAAAAAGACTTGTGGAAGTTTGAAGGTGAAAATTTCATACTCATGAATTGAAAAAGTTAATTAATTACTTATTAATAACAAGGAAATAAAAGTAATTAGATAGTAAATTGGGATATTGATAGAAATTAGAGAAATAAGTAGGGGCGAAATGGAGACTCAAAAGTTTCCCACACATTCCCTCTTTTTATATGTCGTAGATGAATCTTGACTTTTAGTTTATTACATAGTGATACTAGAATAGGTAAATTGGATAGATAATACAATTAGGATGTTAATTGACATAATAATAAAAATACAAGCACTATTGACAAACACTTTATAACATGATCTCGACGGTATATAATTGACAAGTCGTGTCACTCAAATCTAATGGCCAAATTCGACTTATGACATCAAGATTAGGACTGAACTAACTTAAAATATAAATAAGTGACCCGGGATACAAAAGAGGAGGTTAGAAAATACATGGGCACAAGCACAATTTAGGAAAAAAGAGTTTCTCTCTGGCCACCCACTTTCTCCTTTGTTTCTGGAACTGAAAGCTGCAAGGGATCGTGATGAGTTTCATCGAGAAAAGGGTGGCTAGAGAGAGTGAGGGAGTCTAGGAATAAAGTGATTGTTTCTGGAATGAGTTGTGATGTTCATTGTTTCTGGAATGAGTTGTGCTATTTGAACAAAAGCAGATATAAAAATTCTAAAAAAATTGGCATATGGCACAAATCATTTTTTAACACATTACATCACTTTTACATTAATACTAAATACATAAAATACATCTCAATTTTGTCACTCTTTTTGTCTATTTTTTTGTCCAACTAGAATTATACTTCTGGAATTGAGAGCTCAAAGGGATTCAGACGTGTGCTCTTCCGATCTCCAAGAGAGCGAGTGGCCAGAGAGAGTGAGAGAGATGAGACATTAGAGGAGGGTAGGGCCGGCCCTAAGAATTTGGGTGCCCTGTTCGGCAACAAAAAATAGTGACCTTTTCTTGATTTTTCTCTAATACTAATCTTTTCACTATGAAGTGTTTGTTCTAGATTCTTGGTTTATTTAACAACATGTTTATCACACAAGAGCGCCTTTTGATATTTTATTATCTTTTCAATTTTTCTCGTTTTCTTTATTTTGTTAGACTCAAATGCTTGTTTTTTAGGAAATATTTTCAATTTTGTGATTTTTTGGGGGAAATTCTTTTATAATTTTAAGAATTATAACTGAAAATACTAACGTAATTATGTAAAATAAACAGGAAAAAAAGGAAAAAATAGAAGTAAAGAAATAGGACACCAATCAAATGAAGATACTGATAGAACCAGACAACCGATGAGTGTTTCACTTAATTACTGGATTTAAATTTTGTTCATTTCTCTTTTAAATATGAAAACAATATGGTGCTTGTATTTCTTTTTCTTTATTTCTGGAAAGTAGAAAGGAATAATATGTTCGCCTTTTTACTTCTTAGCCTTTATGGTATAGGTCTTCTTTTTTTTTTTTTTTAATTTGAGCTTTGACAAACAACTAATTAAAGTGGGACATTTTTTTCTTTTAACAAGAATAAAAACAAAATAGGATCTAATTTTTAACCCTATGACTTTGTACATGCCTATAAAAAGTGGTATCCCAATATTGATTAAAACTTTAACATATTTTTTTTTAGAAAATATATTAACAATACGCTTATAACAAAAAATAAAAAATAAAAAAAATATTTGGTGCCCCTATAATTTTGAGGCCCTGTGTGATCGCACCACTCGCACACCCTCAGGACCATCCAGGAGGGATAGAGAGAGAGAATCTTTTTTCCTATATTGTGTGTTTGACAGTTATATTTTCTAACCTCCTCTTTTTTATCCGGAGTCGCCTATTTATATATTAACTTAGTTCAGTCTTACTATTGATGTCATGAGTTAATTCAAGCTACTAGATTTGAGTGTCACGGATTGTTAATTATATACAGTCGAGATCATGTTATAATATGCTTGTTAATAGTGCTTGTATTTTAGGCGTAAATGGAAAAGTTTTCTCTAGTTAACATTTCACTGCCATAATCGTAATAGTAGTAGTCTTATCACTGTGAGTTGTTATTGTTATTATTGTTGTTATTATTATTATTTGAAAGAATTGCCATTTAAAAAAAAAAAAAAAGAAAGAAAGAATTGCCACTTTGAGCGATTAATATCTTCATTTTCATCATGAAATTGACCAAATTAGCTGAGCAAGAATTGTTTGCCAAAAATTTATACTACAGAAATTAATTCTTGTTTCTATGAGTTTCTTCTTGATTATTATAGTAAATACTTAGTTTTGCTTCTTGGGTAAGCTTTCCATGCTAAATAATGAAAACCAAGTGTTTTAAGAAAAATGGGGTGCGTCATAACCGCACCTCCTAGCTAAAAGTGTGAACTGTTTAGTACTCTCTCAACATCTCCAACCACATGTCCATTTTTAAACTGTTTTGCCAAAATAGTCCAAATTTCTCACGATTGTTTACTCCCATCTCCAACTCAATGGACCAAATTTTATCCCCGATTCCAATTTCTATTATTTTATTATGATTTTATTCAATCTTTTACAATTAATTTAAAATATAAAATACTTACGCATGCAGGCCAACACTTTTGATATCCGGAAATCAAAATAAAAGCCGCCAATCTAGCAGTTAAAATTGATCACATCATACATAATATATGACATTCGAAACCGCACGATTATTTCCTTTTCATTATTTTTGATAATTAACTTGTTTAACGTTGAATATGTCAACGTCATAGAAAAAACTTTTAAACTTATAGAACAAAAAATTATTTCATAAATTCGGAGTAAAAAACGGGGCCACTACGAACAACAAAGTTTTAGCTTAAAAGTTGGAAAGAACACCACCCCCGCCCCCAAAAAAAAACAAAAAAAAAAAAAAACGTTACAAATGGCAAAATTGTAAATAAATAGAAAGTAAAAAATGGGTGTGAGTTTAAAGTTCTTCTATAAAAACAGAAATCGGAACCCGATATCCAATTACAGGACGCTACCTCACCTGTGTGTATCACTATTCATAAATGACATTAGTGATCCAAGCACATGGTCCAAATTTAGAGGGTATTTTTTAGAGCAAAATTAGGGAAATGGGGCGTTCACTCCATGCCTTGAAGAAGCTTAAGAATTAATCATTGCATCTTCTATCAATTTTTCTATGAAGTCAGATCAAACCCTCATATAGAGTTCGAGAATCAATAGAGAATAGTCAAATCTAGGGGCGGAGGCCCAATGGGACCAATGCGGTCCATGGACCGCACTGGACTGACCTGCAGTCCAGTAAAAATTAGGCCTGGGCCTCACTGGCCCAAGAAAAAAAAAGTCTGGTCTGCCTACTTTTCTTATACCATTTAAGCAAGAAAATAAAAGGCCTGACCCAAAACTAAAAAAATTTAGCCCAACATGGTCCAAATCCTATTAATTAAAAAATAACCCATCCAAATTATAACCGCCCAATTAAAACAAAACTACCCAAAACTCAAAACCAAATTCAAATTTGGCTGCTACTTTCGCCTCTCTGATTTCATCTTCGACGCCCGATGCCCTAACCAGCCAGGCTGCTTGACGCCTCGACTGACTATGCGACGAACTGTAGCGACGTCGCTGCTGCTACGAACCCGAGACTTCAGACCTCAGTGCCGCCGTGCCGGCCGGTGAGTTGAACGGACCAGTTGGTGACTGCTTCTTCAGTTCTTCACTTCTTCTAATCTTCTCCTCAAAAGCTCAGCCTCCATGGTAGAGCCCTAAATCCTAATCCTCTTACTACCTCAAGATTTCTTTTATAGTTTTTAAGTTTTGTGATTTTGTCATTTACTCATTTAGGTTTTGTCCATCTTGTATAATTGACTAATTGTATTTTGTAGGTTTTAGTTAATTAATTTATAAATTATAAATTATAACTTAGGGTTTATTGGCTTGGCATACGCTTAATGGTTAGTTAGAACCTAGACATTAGTATTTAGTAAGTTAAGTATAATTAAATTGACACAAAATTTATATTCTATGTAATATTGTTGTTGTCTTGTTGAATGTTGTATATTATGGAGAGGTACTTCAAAAAAAGGAGTGTTGAAGGAAATGTTGTTGAAGAGAATTCAAATAGAGTTGAAGGAGTGTACTCATGTTCATTGTTAAACTATTTTATAGTTGTTTTATTTCAAAAATTTTGGACCGCACTGACTTCAAATCCTGGCTCCGCCTCTGGTCAAATCGTATGCTAGATCGGGCCATATGGAGCTCCAGCCAAATCTCCATAGAAAACACCTATCTTTACATTCACGTATTATTATTATTATTATTATTATTATTATTATTATTATTTTGGGTAGACTTTATCCATATACGTGTGGACCTAACAAAAATGAAGAAAAAGAAACGTGCTTCTCATTGACAACAATGGTGGTTTTTTGTCACTTTCTTAAATCCAAAGGTGGCTTTGATTTCTTACACTTACCTAAATTAATCAGGGATGTTTCCTTCTTGAGTGCTAAACGAACGAAGGAAAAGAATCCTTTTTTTTTCCTTTCAATTTGAATGCTTAGAATATTTACATATTTTAATTTAATAAGTCATTCTTAAAAAAAAAAAAAAAAAGATCGCACGTCATATGTATGACGAGATTATCCTGTGAAACCTATATATGTGATGGGAGATCACTGGACAAGGTATATGTGAGTTGAGAACAATGAGTCTTTTACATTGTTGCAGAGGGCATGCCTTGGCCTTGCCGGAAACTCTTATGGGCTGTAAGGTCGACCAAGAGTGGTTATGAAAGGTCATGCTATTGGCTAATGGTCAATTCATTATAGTTCCGCTATGCAAAATCATGGCGCTCTAACGTTAAGCCGATGTTTGACCTATATTTTGGTCTTTCTTAAGGTCAACCAAGAATGGTTATGAAAGGTCGTGTTGTTGGCTAATGGTCAATTCATAATAGTTACGCTATGCAAAATCATGGCGCTCTAAGGTTAAGCCAATGTTTGACCTCGTCGAGCATGGAGACGATCATGAGACGTTTTGGTCTTCCTTTCCTCATCATCCTAATTTTCATGATGGGCACCTTGATTAAAAGCAAAGATTGAATAACCTTTTAAACACGAGTTATAAGTACGTGCCTTGCATACTTTATATAAGAGCTGAAATAAATATTCGTGTATTTGAAGTCATATTTACTAATAATACTATCGTGAATTTCATTAAGAATAGTGATCAACACATTTAGGGAAAAAATGGTAATTTACAGCTAACGTCCCCAACTTTTTAAGAATGTTTAGGTTACGTCCTCAACTTTTGATTTTACTCATGTGGGTCTCCAAACTTTTAAAATGTTGATTTTAATTTCAACCTTTGATTACTTTAACGGTAAAAGCTACCCCTTGACGTTTGATTTTAAAAGGTTTGAGACTCACATGAGTAAAATCAAAGGTTAAGGACGTAATCTCAACATTCTTGAAAGATTAGGGACGTTAGTTGTAAATTACCCAAAAAGGAGGAATGATATTGGGTTGGCAGAGACTAACTTTTCATATAATATTATATTGATAAATCTCAAGTTAAATGTGTAATGGTTTGAAATTCTACCAATTTGAGTCTCATAAGCATTTCATATTAATTTGGATGGTAACCTTTGTAACAAATAAAAAAGATTTGCAAGACATTTTGATTTTCAAATTTATAATTTAAAATCATTTTATTCCAACAAAAAAACCATTTTAATAAAATAATAAATTTATTTGTGTGGAGTTAAAAAAAAAGATTACTTGGAAATTGTTTTTTGCAACTAAAAAGGCTTGTGGAAGTTTGAAGGTGAAAATTTCATACTCATGGATTGATTAAAGTTGCTAATTAATTATTAATAATAATGAAATAAAAGCAGTTAAATAGTAAATAAGGGTATTGATAAAAATTAGAGAAATAACTGGGGTGAAATGAAAAATCAAAAATTTCTCACTCATTCCACATTTTAATAAATAAAAGTAATTAAATAGTAAATGTGGGTATTGATAGAAATTAGAGAAATAAATGGAGACGTAATGGAAAATCCAAAGTTTTCCCCTCATTCCCCATTTTTATATAGGGTGGTTTTATTTACACCACCATTTTTGTTAATCATAATTATTTTACCAATATGACCCTCTATCTTTTAAAAGTAAAACAAAAAGAAAAAATAAATAAACAAATCATGCACCATACCACATTCCATTCATCATCTTTTCATCACTTTATCTTGCACAATAATCCTCTTTTTCTATATCTTAATCTTCTGATCAAAAGGTAAATATCGCAGACGATCATGGCAATCGTCAGAATACACTGTTAGGGATCTATACGCCTTCGATATAATGAGATCTCTGTTACAACAATGGATATTGCCTTCTTTTTGTTAATAATAAATTTACTTATTTTGGGTTTTCTTGTTTCTGTCAAAGTTACGGAAGATTGATATTTTTCATTGTATCCCATTTTTATAGGTTCGTTTTGTTGTTAGAAATTAAAGAAAAAAAAAGAAATATTTATAGATTGAATTTTGAAACGGGTTTTTCACACTTGAGACTGTAGATTGTCCATTCTCTCTCTCTCTCTTAACTATTTATGCAAATTTAAATTAAAAATAAAGATCATTAGAAGACTTTTACCTGAAGTTTGTGACATGCATATGAATATTGATATCAATTTCAGATTAATGTTTCTATTTTTCTCTCTAGTTACATAGAAATGTAGAAGGGTGGTGGTTTTCAATTATGGAGTAGTAAAGAAATAAATTAGAGTTTTTTTTTGTAGTGAACATGAAAAATATATTAGGTATTCATTTTATAGTGTATTTAAGAAATACACGTATATAAAGATTTTTTTTAAGCCATTTAATCATTGGTCTTCTTAGTGAATAAGGAAAACTTAAAAATGTCATCTACTTGGTAAAAACGGTGGTGTAGATATAATAACCCTTTTACATATTGTAGATAGATCTTGACTTTCACTTTATTATATAGTGATACTGGAATAGCTAAATTAGGTAATAATAGTATGTTAATTAATATAATAAAATACAAGCACTATTAACAAACACATTATAACATAATATGATCTCGACTGTATATAATTGACAATCCATGTCACTCGAATCTAATGACCTGAATGACTTCAACATTAGGACTGAACTAACTTAATATATAAAAAAGAGACCTGGGATACAAAAGAGAAGGGTTAGAAAATACAAGGGCCACACATAATTTACGAAAAAAGAGTTTCTCTCTCTGTCCCTCCTCCACGGTCTCGTCTCTCTCGCTCTCTAGCCACCTGCTTTCTCTTTTGTTTTTGGAATCGAGAGCTGAAAGGGATCGAGCTTTGTTTCATCGAGAAAGCGGGTGGCCAGAGAGAATGAGAGAGACGAGACAATGGAGGAGGGATGGAGAGAGAAACTCTTAATTGTTAAATTGCGTGTGTGACCCTTGTATTTTCTAATATCCTCTTTTGTATCCTGGGACATCTATTTATATATATAGTTTGGTCCTATTGTTGATGTCATAAGTTAATTTAGGCTATTAGATTCGAGTGATATGAATTGTCAATTATATACGGCCGAGATCATGTTACAATGTGTTTGTCAATAGTGCTTGTATTTTATTAGACGAATTCAATTTTGATAAATGAGTAGACAAAAAATGTGACAAAATGAAAATATGGACCATGTAATAACCATTGATGAAAATGTATTGTGATGTATTAAAAAATAGACTCACGCTATATGTCATTTTATTTAAATTTTTGGTATCTTTTTTTATTCAAATAGCACGACTCATTTTATTATGTCAATTATTTTACCAATATAATCCTATATCTTTTATTTAAATGTAAAACAAAAAGAAAAAATAAATAAACAAATTGTACATCATACTTCATTCCATTCATCATCATTTCATCGCTTTATCTTATACAATAATATGGCTTTTCTATATCCTAATCTTCTAATCAAACGGCAAATATCTGAGATGATCATAGAAATCCTCAAAAGACACTGATAGGGATCTATATGCCTTTGATATAATGAGATCTTTGTTACAACAATGGATATAACTTTCTTTTTGTTAATAATAAACTTAGTTATTTTGGGTTTTCTAGTTTCTATCAAAGTTACGGAAGATTGATATCTCTAATTGTATCCCATTTTTATGGTTTAGTTGTTAGAAATTAAATAAAAAAAAAAGAAATATTTATAGATTGAATTTTGAGACGAGATGGGTTTTTCACATTTGAGACTGTAGACTTTAGCTATTGTTGGCCATTCTAATTTTTTTTTACCTATGAAAATTTAAATTAAAAATAAAGATCATTAGAAGACTTTTAACCGAAGTCTGTGACATTCATATGAATATATTGATATCAATTTCGGATTAGTGTTTCTATTTTTCTCTCTCATTACATAGAAACGTAGAAGGATGGTGTGGTTTTCAATTATGGAGTAGTAAAGAAATAAATTAGAGTTCTTTTTTTGCAGCGAACATAAAAAAAAGATTAGGTATTCATTTTATAGTGTATTTAAGAAATACGCTTATATAAAGATTTTTTAAGTCATTTAATCATGGGTCTTTTTAGTAAATAAGAAAAACTTAAAAATGTCGTTTGTTTGGTAAAAAGGATGTTGTAGATATAGCAACCCTTTTATATATAGTAGATGAGTCTTGACTTTCAATTTATTATATAGTGATACTGGAATAGCTAAATTGGGTAATAATACAAGTAGTAAGTTAATTAATATAATAAAATACAAGCATTATTAACAAACACATTATAACGTAACATGTTGTCGACCGTGTGTAATTGACAATCCATGTCACTCGAATATAATGATTGTCAACCTCCAGTAGAGGCTGGAACTTGGAAGGGAAAAGGAAGAAGGAGCCTTGGGAAGAAGAAGGAAGCTCCCAACTGAATTTCTGAAATTTTGGAAACGGTATCGTTTTAGTTCGTGCAATTTTAACAAAGTTGTAATAGGTTAAAAGAACGCTTTTTTTTTTATTCTTAGTTATATATTTGAGACGTTGGAGGAGAGAGGAAGTTGGTTACGGATTTTTTTTTTCTTCTGCTAGAATTGGATTCTTTCCCTCATCCTTGATTCTCTCTTTTCTCATCACCATTTCCTCTGTAATTTTCAACTTATTTTGGTCACTTTCAATGAATTGATTATATTTCAAGAAAACTCATTCGTTACTTCATCTTTTTCTTGTTTTATTGTCGAAATTCTGCTGTGAGTTGTTGAGTTAGCTAACAAGTGGTATCAGAGCAGTCGGTTGCTGGGGTATTCATGGCGGAAGGAACTCGACTTAAGGCTCAGGAAGAGCGACTGGGAAAAGTGGAAAAGGAGGTGAGTGATTTAGTTTTGCAAGTTCAACTAATTGTGGGTAGACATGAGAAATCTGAGTGTGAGATTAAGGATTTAAAGGCCACTGTTAACCAGAATCATGAATCGGTGATGACAGTGTTGAATAGGCTGGTGGATCATATAGGAAACCCTGGGAAACAACCTGTTGGTTCACCCACCCCAGCTTTCAGTGGTCCTGGAATTTTGGGTTCTGGGAGTGCTAATTTGAGTGCTACCCAAGCAAGTGGAGACTGGAGAAATAGCTCAAATCTGCCCATAATTGAGTTACGTTGTTTTGATGGTGAAAACCCTTGTGAATGGCTTAGGAAGGCCAGGAAATTTTTTAGGAGAAACAATATTGTGACTGACGAGTTGAGGTTAGAAGCTGTTGAGATGTATATGAAGGGCAGGGCTGATGTATGGTTTAATGGCTTTATCTCCCAATTTCCTGTTGCTAGTTGGAACCAATTTCTGAGGGGTTGTGTAGGAGATTTGCTAGCACTGCCGGTGAAGAAGTGGTAGAGCTCTTTTGTAAAATCAAACAATACATCACTATTAATGAGTATCAAGATAGATTTGAAGAATTGAGAGCCCAAACCCAAATCTCCCTTCCAAATCTACCTGAGTCATACTATGTTTTTGTGTTCATCAGTGGACTTAAGGCAGAAATCAAGAATACTGTGAAAATGCACAAGCCAAATACTCTGTCCCATGTTTATGAATTAGCCAAGTTACAAGAAGCCTCACTTTCTGCCGTCAATAAACCTTATAAACCAAGAACCTCAGCCTACTCCACTCAAAACCCCAAACCTTGGAACAACACCAAACCACCAGATATTAAAATTCCCACCTATACAGAGACTCCTCCACCTAAATCCCCAGCCATATCTCCAAAAGACCTACAAACCAAAAGAGCTCTAGGGCTATGCTTCAAGTGCGATGAGAAGTACTTTGTAGGCCATGTGTGCAAAAATAAATCTCTGCAATACATACTGTTGGATGAAGAGGAAGAATGGTTGAAGGAGAAGAAGGAAGAAGATAGTAAAGAAACTGAAGGGGAGGAAGGAGGAGAAGTTCTAAGAATCACTCTGCACTCATTAGCCGGGGGGAAAAGAAATAAAACATTGAGAATTCCTGGCTGTATAAAAAGGAAGCCTGTGTCTGTATTGATAGATAGTGGCACTACACATAGCTTCTTGGATGAACAATTAGCTAGAGAGCTCAAACTTCCCATCGAAAACACAGATTCCTGTATGATAAAAGTTGCTGGAGGGGGAATTTTGGAGAGCCATAAAATAGGAAGGCCACTGGTATGGTCTATGCAGGGATGGGAATTCCAGTTTCCCATGAGATCACTGAAATTGGGGGGCAGTGACTTGGTTCTGGGAATTGATTGGCTTAGTCAGTTTGGTCCTATGGTGATGGACTTCCAGGATAAGCAGATGGCTTTTAATTATCAAGGGGAAGTGGTCACCTTAACTGATGCTTATAAGGAGGTGAGGATGGTGGCAATTAATGGAGAGGCTTTAGCCATTCTATTACAGCAGCGCTATCGCATTATGGCTCAGATTCATTCCATAGAGGAGGAGAACCCTGCCTTTGCTGACATTCCTGAGAGTATTGGAGCACTACTAAAGCAATATGAAGGGGTTTTCCAATAACCACCAGGCCTTCCACCTATTAGATCCCAAGATCATCATATTCCTCTTAAACTTGGTGCTCAGCCTTTTAAAATAAGGCCTTACAGATGCCTTTTTGTTCAAAAGGGAGAGATTGAAAAGATGGTACATGAGATGTTGAATCAAGGAATTATTCAAGCTAGTAATAGCTCATTTGCTTCACCAATTATTTTGGTGAAAAAGAAGGATGGGAGTTGGCGGTTCTGTGTGGATTATAGACAGCTGAATAAGCTCACAATTAAAGACAAGTATCCCATGCCCCTTATTGATGACTTGATTGATGAATTGCCGGGGGCCAAGTACTTTACTAAGCTGGATTTGAGGGCAGGATATCATCAAATTAGAGTGGCTGCTGAGGATGTGCACAAAACAGCTTTCAAAACTCATCATGGGCTCTATGAATTCAAGGTAATGCCCTTTGGCCTTACCAATGCTCCAGCTACGTTTCAATGTCTTATGACTGATGTATTTCGAGATTATTTGAGAAAATTTATTCTTGTGTTCTTTGATGATATACTTGTGTATAGCTCGGATTTAGATTCTCATTATTCTCATCTAAAGACTCTACTAGAATTGTTGCAAAGTCATAAATTGTATGCTAAGATGACTAAGTGCACATTTGCTCAAAATCAAGTGGAGTACCTTAGGCATATTATTAGTCAGGATGGAGTTGTTGCAAATCCTAAGAAGATTGAGGCCATGGCCAGCTGGCCAAAACCTGGAACTCTTAAACAGTTGAGGGGGTTTCTGGGTCTCACTGGCTATTACAAGAAGTTTATGAGGGGGTATGGGGCTATAGCTAGGCCATTGACTGATATGCTTAAAAAAGAAAATTTTCAATGGACCTTAGCCGCTGATGAGGCTTTTGAGATTCTGAAAACTACTATGTGTCACACTCCATTCTTGGCTTTACCTGACTTCTCCAAATCTTTTTTGATTGAAGCCGATGCATGCCATAGAGGGTTGGTTGCGGTTTTAATGCAAGAAGGAAGGCCTCTGGCCTATCTAACTAAAGCTATTGGGCAGAAAAATATGGACCTGTCTATTTATGAAAAGGAATTACTGGCTCTTGTCACTGCAGTTAACAAATGGTGACACTACCTGGAGGGCCATCATTTTATTGTTAAAACTGATCACCAAGCGCTTAAGTTTCTGTTGGAACAGAGGTTAACCAGTCCATTACAGCAAAAATGGCTCACTAGGCTGTTGGGCCTAGATTATGAAATTGTATATAAAAAGGGGGCTGAAAATCTAGTGGCTGATGCCTTATCTCGAAAGGGGGATGGTGGGACAGAATGCATGGCCGTCACCACCGTGGTTCCGGTCTGGATTCAAGATGTGGAAGCTAGTTTCCATGGGGATCAGGTAGCTGAGGAGCTGATCTCTGCTCTATTGTTGAACCCAGATTGCAATCCAGATTATCAGTTACAGAAGGGCATCTTGAAGTTCAAAGGAAAGTTGTGTGTGGGCTCTGGCAATGATGTGAGGACCAAACTTATTCAAGCTATACACTCATTTTTGGATAGAGGGCATTCAGGTATTCCGGCTAGCTTATATAGAGCCAAACAACATTTTTATTGGCCCCAGATGAAGCAACAAATCAGAGAAGTGGTTCTGCAGTGTGATGTGTGCCAAAGGTGCAAAAGTGAGCATGTTGCTTATCCTGGTTTATTACAACCCCTCCCAGATCCACTACACTCTTGGAGTCACATTACCATAGACTTCATTGAAGGGCTCCCCACTTCTAATGGAAAGAATGTCATATTGGTAGTGGTGGATAGATTCACCAAGCATAGTCATTTTCTAGCCCTCTTCTCACCCATTCACTGCAGCAGCAGTTGCCAAACTTTTTCTGGATAATATCTTCAAATTACATGGGCTCCCTCAAAGCATAGTCAGTGATAGAGATAAAATTTTCACCAGCAGATTTTGGAAGGCGTTATTTACTCTATTGGGAACTGAATTGCACTTAAGTTCTGCCTATCACCCTCATTCTGATGGCCAAACAGAAAGTGTCAATCAATGCTTAGAAATGTATCTAAGTTGTGTGGCTATGGACCATCCTAAACAGTGGCACAGGTGGCTATCTCTGGCTGAGTGGTGGTATAGCACCTCCTACCACTCTTCCATTAAAATGACTCCCTTCCAGGCTCTCTATGGAATCAAACCTCCCACCCCACCTTGCTCTGGGCCCTTGTCAATAGTCCAATGTTGCTGCTGTAGATGAGTTGTTGTTGGAAAGGCAAGTTTGGATCAGCAATTGAAACAAAACCTGTCATTAGCTAGAGACAGGATGAAGCTTACTCTGACAAACATAGGACAGAAAGGGAATTTGACGTTGGGGATTGGATATTCTTAAAGCTACAACCTTATAAGCAAACATCTCTGAAATCTTCATCTCATCACAAGCTAGCCCCCAGATTGTATGGCCCCTATCAGATTATTAAAAGAATTGGTCCTGTGGCATATGAATTGGCTCTCCCTACTGATTCGAAAATTCACCCTGTGTTCCACGTTTCCTTACTTAAAAAGGAAAGTGGGAGATCAGGCGGTGCCAGTTACTACTCTTCCATCAACTGATCCTGCTGGGAAGCTTCTTCAATATCCCATAGTAGTGCTGCAAACTAGAACGATTCAGGAAGCTAATGAGGCGGTTCCACAGTGGCTTATTCATTGGGCATTCTCTTCCACTGATAATGCCACATGGGAGGATAAAGCTTGGGTTCAAGCACAGTTTCCAGCCTTCGAACCTTGGGGACAAGGTTCAACTCAAGGGGGCGGCTGTCAACCTCCAGTAGAGGCTGGAACTTGGAAGGGAAAAGGAAGAAGGAACCTTAGGAAGAAGAAGGAAGCTGCCAACTGAATTTCTGAAATTTTGGAAGCGGCATCGTTTTAGTTTGTGCAATTTTAATAAAGTTGTAATAGGTTAAAAGAACGCTTTTGTTTTATTCTTAGTTATATATTTGAGACGTTGGAGGAGAGAGGGAGTTGGTTACGGATATGTTTTTTTTCTGCTGCCAGAATTGGATTCTCTCCCTCATCCTTGATTCTCTCTTTTCTCATCACCATTTCCTCTGTAATTTTCAACTTATTTTGGTCCCTTTCAATGAATTGATTTTATTTCCAGAAAACTCATTTGGTACTTCATCTTTTTCTTGTTTTATTGCTGAAATTCTACTGTGAGTTGTTGAGTTAGCTAACAATGACCTAAATTGACTCATGACATCAACATTAGGATTGACCTAACTTAATATATAAATAAGTGACCTGGGATATATAAAAAGAAGAGGTTACAAAATACTAGGGCCACACATAATTTAGGAAAAAAGAGTCTCTTTGTCTCTCTCTCCCTCCTTCCTCCACTGTCTCATCTCTCTCGCCCTCTAGCCACCCACTTTCTCGTTTGTTTTTTAATTGACAGCTAAACTAGCTGTCAATTAGAAAAAAAAAAAAAAAAAAAAGGAGAAAGCTTTAGCTGTCAATTAAAAAACAAACGAGAAAGCGGGTGGCTAGAGAGAATGAGAGAGACGAGACAATAATAGAGAAAGAAACTCTTTCTTGTTAAATTGCGTGTGTGACCCTTGTATTTTCTAACATCCTCTTTTGTATCTTCTAACACCTATTTATATATTTAGTTCGGTTCTAATGTTGATGTCATGAGTTAATTTAGGCCATTAGATTCGAGTGACGCGGATTGTCAATTACATACGGCCTAAATCATGTTACAATGTGTTTGTCAATAGTGCATGTATTTTATTAGGCTAATTCTATTTTGATAAATGAGTAGACAAAAAGTGTGACAAAATGAAAATATGCCCCATGTAATAACCATTCATGAAAAAATAATGTGATGTGTTAAAAAATAAAATCAAACTATATGTCAGTTTAAATAATAGCACGACTCATTTTATTATGTCAATTCACATACTACCTGCCTTATCTTCCCAATTTATCTATTCCAATATCACATAGTAAAACCCAAGGCTGGTTAAAAAATTCGACCATAACATTGCTGGCCCGGCCCTGTCAATGTGTGCCATTCGTCTGCCTTGGACACACCAAATTTTAACTTTTTACTCTTTATATATAGAGTGTAGGCAATGGAGAGAGAGAGAGAGAGAGGTCAGTTTTTTGGACATTTTAGACGGCAATTTTAGGCTTTTGGACTTTTTACCAAATTAATATCGTAATGTCAAATCATATGTTCTTCCTCTATAAGTTGCACAAAAAGGGAAACTGGATACGAAATGGGACACGACATGAAATAGTTTTAGAAGATGTGGGACAAGAAATGCCATGGAAACGTTATATAAAAATTATTTATTTTACTTTCTTTTATTTTAATATTTAACTTCAAAATACTATTAAATATTAGTTAAATATTTAATGAAATAATGAATTCAACTCAATCTAGCTAAAGTTTTAACATAAAACCATGTTTTTCTTAAACAACTAGGAATTCACAAATTAATAATAAAAGGAGAAGAATAATTTTCCTTGGTTTAATTTTAATTACAATACCACAAATTGAATTTATAATTAAGTTTATATAAAATTGATTATAAATTAACTTTTAGTTAAATATAATTAAGATTTTATTTTTGTTAAATAGACTTAAATTTTTAAGAGTTTCCTAAAAGTTTCTTTAGAGTTGCCATAAAGTTTCCAAAATTTTAAAAAAAAAAAAAAAAGAAAACTTTTTTAAAGTTTTCAAAACATTTGCAGAGAGTTTCCAAAGAGCTTCAGTTTTCCAGACGTCCCAAATGTTTTCGACACGAAACATTTGCCCTTAGAAGTTTCCGTACTTCATGGTTTTTCCTTCTGGAGAAGGTCTTGCTGAGGTGTTAAGGCTGAAGATGGGCCCTTGCTATTGAAGTAATTGTCGTAGTTCTGTAACCTAATTAAAAAATTAAGAGTTAAGAATAAGGATTACAAAATGTGTATATTTTAATGCAATTCTTAATTCTTAATAATTTTAGGAGCACGAACGCTGAAAAGCATCACCAGCGTCAACATTAACAACGGTGGTGGCGAAGATGACGACAACAATAAAAACAATAATGACTCTTTCAGTTAACAAAGTCTTATTTGAATCAATTGGAACTGATTGGCTGGTCAAAATTAGACAATAAGGGAGCCGTGAGAATACTGGTAAGATTTAAATAAATCACAATGCATATCCCTGTAAAGCCCACATGCAGTTTTTTTGTTATAATAATCTGCAAAGAAGGTTACTATGCCTTCCTCAACAAATTATGAGCACAATCTCTAGCTTTCAATCAAGCCTAGTCCCAGGATTGAGCTCCAACATCGGCGAAAGGAGCTGGGTTGTTTATATTCGTAAAACTTTAGAAGAAGAAGTTGAAGAAGAAAATGAAGTTCCGGTTAGCATTTTTTGTGTTCCCAGAACCCTCATATTTAGTGATCCAAATTCTTACATCCCACAGCATGTTGCCATTGGCCCTTACCATTGTTTTCGTCCCAAGCTTTATGACATGCAGAGATTCAAACTTGCTGCTGCAAAAAGAAGCCAAAGAGAACTCTAAAACAAAAAAATCCATGACCTTGTTGATCAATTCCTGAGATTCAATCTAAAAATCCATGCTTGCTACCATAAGCCCTTGAACATTTCTGGTGAAACATTAGCATGGATGATGGCAGTGGATGCTTCTTTCTTGTTTGAGTTCCTTCAAGTCTTTGCCATTGAAGCAGGTAAGATTAAACTAAGTAACATTTCTTCAAGACTGATCGACTTGGCGGCTAATAAAGCCGCAAAGGATGCCTTATTTAGAGATGTTATAATGGTTGAGAACCAAATTCCATTGTTTGTTTTGAGGAAATTTTTAGAATTTCAGTTTTCATCATTAAGGTTGGCAGATGAGTGGCTACTTTCCGTGTTACTTGACATCAGTAAAGAGCTCTCTCCATTCAAGACGATGGAAAATTTCCCCAAGATTCAGGTCAAGGACTCATTTCCATTTACCCGATTTTGCTTAGCGCGTTATTGTGCCAAATTTAGAAGAACAATCCTATCATCTTAATGTATTATATGAAGTTCAGGAAGAAGGTGAATCGAAAAATGATAACAATGATACTTTCGCAGAGCTGATTTATGTTAGGCAGCTCGTGGATGAGGTATGGGAAATCCTCTCCAGGTTAGATAAAGGACCACTGCGATGGATCAAAAGAATAATCTTGTCAAAACCAATGGAAGTTTTTGTGAAGCTTCCTTGGACTATTATTACCAAAATTCCTATAGTAAAAATGTTAAAACAACCAGTGGAACAAATCTTCATCAGTGCCTTATGTAGAGGTGAGAAGAAAGAAGAAGGAGATTCCAACTTGGAGAGTAACATCGGAAAACCACCATTGATTGAAGAAATTACTATCCCTTCTGTGATTGATTTATTTGGAGTCGGTGTCTGCTTTGTTCCAACTAATGAGGGTATCCAAAGCATTCATTTTGATTTAAAAACTGTCACATTCTATCTACCCATCATAATTGTAGACATGAACTCAGAGATTGCTTTGAGAAACTTGGTTGCATATGAAGCATGCTGGCCATTAGGGCCTTTGGTTTTGGGGCGTTATACGGAATTGATGAATGGTATAATCGATACTGAAGATGATGTGAAATTTCTTAGGGAAAGGGGGATTATTATCAACCATTTGAAGAGCGACAAGGAGGTAGCAGACCTGTGGAATGGGATGAACAAGTCTATTAGATTGACTAAGGTACCTTTCATGGATAATGTAATTGGAGATGTGAACAAGTATTACAATGGAAGGTGGAGGGTGAAATCAAGAAAATTCATGAAGAAATATGTGTTTGCTTCATGGCATATTCTCACTTTTCTTGCTGCTATTTTTCTCTTATTGCTCCTTTCTTTACAAGCATTTTGCCAGCTTTATAGCAGCCATCGAATTTTCGGAATTAAGGATCTTGAACCCACGATGACCGACTAGCTAGATCTCCGTCTTGCTAATGATCTCTGTGTTGCTCGATGGCTATTCACTCTTTGGTTCATCTCAGTAATAAGTTCATTCAGAGCTCTTGTAAAGGTCATCGATCCTTAATTTGTATCTCAAGTTATGTGTAAAATATGTGTGTACTTGTTCTTTAGTTAGAGTGAAAGGATTTAATTTTTGTTACCTTCGGTGCATAATCTGGATGCTTGTTTGTTCTCTATGGCTTTGCCTTTTTTTTTTTTTTTTTTGTAGTTTGTGTTTCAAATGTAATTTAAGGAAAGACAATTAATTTGTTTTCTTTGTTTTAAGTGATGTTTCAGTTTTTTACACTAATTAAGAGGACTTGAAGTCGAGTTTTCTTTTCCAAGAAGTATTTCTTTTCTTCGAAAATACATTTTCAAAAATATAGAATAGAAGTAAGCATTTTTTTGTGTTTTGAAAAATTGAAAAACTGAAAACAATTTTCGAAAGTATAGATAGAAGTAAACATGTTTTCTGTATTTTGAAAAAAAACATTAATAAAAAAAAAAACCTGAAAACAGCTATATAATATCAAAAAACACAACCACTCCCATTTTTCACGTTTGAAGATACTAGGTCACACGTCATACTCGCGCGATGACATTTCTTGCTCTAAGGTTTAAAATCTAGAAAATAGAATATCAATATTTATGACGCCATATGTTGACATGGAAGTAGATGTTACGGATCCAACAACTGACCACGACCCACTATATATTAGAACGTACAATTATTTATTTTTAATTGATCTATTTAAAAAGGTATATAAGATTACCAACTGGTGTTATAAACTAGCATAATAGAAAAATTTCAAACAAGATGTATCCTTACACCATGTGAAATTATAAGGGCCATTGGTTATTATGCTTTATGCTCACACTTTTTTGTATAACAAAAAAAATATTGATCTTCTTGTCACTTACAAAATTCGAACTACATACAACAGGTATTATGAAGAGTTTCCCATCTAATACTCATGTTATGCTACTATTTGGAAGGCACCTTAAGGCGGCATCCACTAGTATAAAGGCAAGCCGACAACTGATACACACTTATAAAGGTAGAAACCATTTAACACCAAATGTGTGGCACTGTTACAATACAAGATAAATGGTGTGTTGTAATTTTAACCACTGATGTGATTTGTGGGGGTCATGGTATGCTTACATGTTGATATTACACCACATCACTTTCTGGTACAATTACGATACTAAACGACGTGTGCTCTTCCGATCTGGTTTTAAATCATTTCTACTTATAAGGGATTGGTTATTTTTTTATTAATTTATTTAGAAAGTAGGTTAGAAGACAGTATTATAATCGGTCCGGTTATAGAAACAGATCAAGCTCCGAGTTTGAAACCCGACCATCGGAGCCCGATTTGTTTCTATAGAAAATCTAGCATTATAATGTGCCACCCCAATTAGTCTTTGAAAATTTTCTCCTACCTAAATGTTTTCGTCTGCTAATCTCTCATTTATTTCTTCATTATTATTATTTTTTAAAACCATGGCATTTTTTTTTTAAATTTGTGACACCATGATGTTGAAGTGATATATATATATATACACACACACACATATATATATATATATATATATGGGTGTCAAATAAAAAATCTCCACGAGAATTTTAATGTAAACTAATAATTAAGAGCAAATTGCATCCATTAAATTGTTCATATATTAAAGTTAAAATTTTTAATTAATTAATTTATTTTTTAAACTTTTTCCCTCTATCACAATCTTTTAAATCTAATTAATAATTATTTAACTCTTAAAACATTGATAAAATGTTTAAAAAATTATTTAATATAATGAAAAAGTAAAAATTCAAGTCACAACTTTTTTGCTCTTTTGAGAATTATGCCATTACTTTGAAGTGATGAATATATAATCGTAATAGTTTGCCTCATCATTGCTTGTTATCACCTTGAACACTATGTAATGAAAATTTTGACAAATTATATACTTTAATTTTTAGAATAATGTTAAGTAGCACCACTAATTGAGTGGTATCAGAGTATATATCACTGAAGTTCAAAATTCTTTCATTGGTATGTTAGTGTCCAAGGTTCAGATCCACTATAACAGATTTGATTCCAAAAAAAAAGAAAGAAAGAAAGAAAAAAGGAATAGACGTTGGTTGGTTAAAAAAATGACACGTAAGAAGCAACGGTGACAATTTTAAAATAAATGTTTAAACTTTACACGTTGGTTTCTACTAGAAACCAACGTGTAAAAGCAATAGGACCAGTTACTTTTGCTAGAAACCGATGTGCAGCAATCGACGCCTATTTCAAAATGTGCAAGTTTTACACGTCGGTTCTATATGGAGCTGACGTGTATTGTCAATGAAAAGGTGTCGGTTCCACGCAGAACCAATGCCTATTCTCTTCCAATTTAACATATAATCAAAATAACCTCATTTGCGTTTTAATCCCTAAACAAAACATACCCTATTTGTTTTTTCTTCAACATAATTTATAGTAAATTTCTTTATCCAGAGGTATTGGATAATTTGCAAGCCGATGTTTGAAATCTATTTTCCGCTGTCATTCTTTAACCATGATGGTGCACTTAATTATTCGCTTGGTGAGGGAAATTAAGATTTGAGATTCGACATTTTTGAGGTATAATTGAAGGTTATACCACCGAGGAGGCTATTGAACTTTATAGTGATTACCTAGATGGTGTTCAAATGATTGGTATTCCTAAATCTTGTCACGAGGGAAGACTCAGAAGTAAAGGTACGATTGGATTCAAATCAAACATATGCAGTGCTAAAATGCGAGATAAAGCACACATCCTTATCTTGCAATACCTTATTGAGGTTTACCTATATTTGGATGAGTACATGTCCATTTTAAAGTGGCAGAATCTTTCGAAAGGTGAAAGGTAGCTGACTAACAAACACAATCGCTCATTTATAAGATTGTTCAAAAATAGAGTGATGCAATTGTTGTCCCAAAAGCAGAACACTATTACTAAAGCAATAAAATGGTTGGCGTATAGCCTTGGAGTGGTTATTTCTCCTTTTGGAAGGTATGACATTAATGGGTATAGATTTTGCACAAAATATCAGGATGATAAGAGCACGATACAAGATAGTAGAGTGATGCTGTTTGCACTTTCAAAAGAATATTCCAGTGTCAAATATACCTAGCCAGTAGACGCTGTAATGTCATATTATCGTGTCATTGAAGAGATTTGGAAACTTGATTACAAGGCTCTCATAGTTTCCCTCTTTCACTGTAAATAGGTTGAAAATCGGCAGGGTGTTTGAGTAGATGAATTAGATTTCATTCTAGTAGATTTTGGTCGGATGGGCTATCGCCCTTTATACTTACATTACAAGTAAAACAAGTCTTCTACTTTATTGATCCTGCCGAGCCTAAATGGTTAGTTGTCTTTCAATGCAAAAGGTGTATTGTTGGCATTGATGATGTGATGGATGAAGAAGGGTATAATCACTTTGAAAAAACCCCTCCATTCTCTATTGGCATACAATCTTTAATACATGGGAAGATAACCTTAAAAAAATAACATGCGTTTGATCATGAAAAAGGCTTGTGAATTGACCATCACGCATGATTCTTAATTGTGCTTTTGGTAACACTAACTTTCTTCTATTTTTATATATGCAGGTACGCATGTAGTAAGCGGACAGTGATGGCCGACAATGCAAGTGCGTCTTATTCACCTTCTACCAGTACAAAGAAATGGATCAGAGGTGCAACCACTTGCAAGAAGATGAAGAAGAAGTAAGATGAGATAAAAATGATATTACTTGATGAGCTTGATAGGCCGATCAGGAAATGGAAGGATAAATCCAAATCTTACTTGGGTAGTTTAGCTCGAATATATAAACATTAGCGGTTGGAAGAGTGTCGATAAAGACCTTAAGAACGCAATTTGGGAAGATGTCTAGATATCAAATCACTTTATATGTGGTCAACTATATCTGATAATGTAGGTTATATTATTTATAACATCACATTGTATTATTGTCTCGCAGAGAGAGTTCAAAATAGACAACGACGATAGGAAAAAATCTATATTGAAAGTTGCGGGTATGAGATGAAAAGACTTCAAAAGTGCTTTAGTGCAGAGTTTCATCAAGAAGAAGCATGAAAAATATGAATCTCATGTTCAGCTTGATGATTTCTTGATGGAAGCGCAATGGAAGCAATTCAAGAAGAAGCGTCAGACTAAGGTGGTCAAGGTATATTAATGGCATATATAATTTTTATTTTTTTCTTATTTCTTAAAAAAAAGCAAAAAACATGTGACAACTTGTGTTTTAAGAGAAAAGTGAGAAGGGAAAAGAAAGTCAAGTGCATTATAAGCATCCACATTTTCTAGGCTCTACTAGTCATGCAGGGATGAGGTTTGAGTGGTTTATTGCAAATCCGCTATCTTCCTCCTCCTCCTTCTCCTCCTCCTCCTCCTGTGGGTCAATTAGACCCTTCCAAGTGATGATCGAAGTTTAGATTGGATTCGAGCAAGAACAAAGTAGATGAAAGATAGGACTTATTACATTTTCAACGAGAAAACCAGGGGGTGTATGAGAAAATTGTAAATATAACCTCTCAATTTTTCGTACTTTTAGTTAATTAAGCTTTGCTTATATACTTATAGTTACTTTTCATTTTTTTTAACCAAAACTTTTTTTTTGGGGGGGAGGGGGGAACCACGAGGAGCCCAGTCAAGGGACAAAAAGATAGTACAATATCTTGTCAAAGGCACTTAGCAAGGAGGAACATCTAGGTTGGGTGAGGGGATATGGTATATACATTACCGTGAAGGACGTCTATAGACGACCTGATGAAATTAGGAGAGCGCTGAGTGAGTCATTACGTTATATGATATTAGATAGGTGATCACATTATAAGTAGAGATGAGCGGGTCAAGAAACAAACTATGGCAGAGATGCAAGCCCAACTTGACAATTTAGCATTAAATTATTTAGTTTTTGAATGTATTAACTTCATTTCAGCAATTCAAGCTAACGTTAGTTTTCACTCGTGTTGAATAATAGAAGCCGACTCCTTGTCGTCTCGCCGTTAGAAGTGTGGTGCACCATCAACAACTCATGCCTAGTCATGTTTATATAGTTTTTGAATCTATTGATTGCATTTCAATAATTTGGGCTAATGTTAATTTTCACTCGTGTTGCATAATAGAAGTAACTCTTCGTCATCTTGCCACAATTTCTAATGGCGACACTCAAATTGTGCGAGAAGGATGGTTTTTCCATCTGGGCTTAGACTATGGTGCACCATCAACAACTCATGTCCGGTCATGTTAAAGTATCGATTGATGAGGTAGTTGATGATGCAATAGGGGATGCTATCGAAAATTTCACTCAATGGCCCACACATTTAGTGACTTTAGGAGAAGTAATAATTTTAAGTTATATAAAAGCTTCATTGTTAACGTTAATTTTGTGTTACACATGTTATGATGGTAAACAATTTCTTATTGCAGGATGACGTATCAAAGCAAGTAGCAGCCAGGGGAAAAGGTAAAAAGTTGAGAGTGCTGAAATCTCATCTACAAGATGATGCAACGTACGGTTCTGAGTTCCAACTATAAGAGATTGCACGATCTGACCATTGCAATATCTACTAGTATGGACTTCTTTGAAGTGCCGATGGGTTGAGATGTGTTTCATCATCCAAAGGATAAGAAGACAGAAATTTTTGTTTCGATCGATGACATCACTGACTTGCTCACGTTGAGATGGTTTAATGTATCTATCTTATAAATATTCTAGTTGTAAGTCTTCCTATCACATACTTACAATCTTCATATAAATTTTTATTTGATTTTAATTTTTGATATAATGCTTTTTAGGTTCCTTTATCGATTGTACTAGCAACTTCAAATTAAGTCGATAGGGTTTATGTGTCTGGCACAAATCGCGACTGTTAATGTTGCTTTGATATACCCCGAAAGTCTCACATACTGGGCAACCATGATAAAAGAATTGCAGTCTAAGAAGTACATTCTAACACCGTACCACCAGGAGCAAGATTATTACTGCTATTTATCTATTCTTTTTCTTTTTTTTCTTTTTTTGGCTTTTACTTAATTTGAATATTTTTTTATTAAAAAGCAAACTTACACATTTATAAGATGTAACAACCACCAGTTGCTACATGTAATTTTTGTTGATAAGAACCCGATATAATACTTGGAGTCCTTAGAGACTAAAAGCACATTAGAAATCAAGTCGGCCTTGAATATGTAAGTAATTATCAATGAATATTGCATAATAAATCTTTTGTGTAAGTTTGAGTTTAATTAACTTGTTCATATCGAATCTTTAGACCATATTGGGCATATGGGGCTGGAAGAGAACGTGGCAATTTGACATTGAAACCAATGTGAAAAATAAAATTTAAAAGTTGCAATAACTTTCTAAGTTTCAAGTTTTATTTGTTAGATCACTAATATTAATTTTCAATTCTTTTGAAATTTTAGTGCCCTTAACAACCAGAATATAATGAGTGTGGTTATTGTGTGATGAGAAACATGTATGAGTAGTCACACTCTATACTAGTAATTCATAAACGTTAGACAAAGTATAAATATTTACTGAAAATTAAGAATTGTCTAATCATGCATATATATTTTATTAACAAAGTACTTAGTATTTCATTTTATTTGTTGCAAGCAGTTAAAGCTGTATCACATCATCAAGAAAACATCGATGAGATTCTAGATCTATAGGCCAAATACTTTGACGATAATTGTATGTAATTTTCGGTTTTTTTAATATCATTTAGTATTACTTATGGGTTAGAGCTTTTTTATACAAACATATATATATGCATGTAGATTCCAATGGTTTAGGGTTATTCATGCATTAGATTATAATGGTTTAGAGTAATTTATAAATCACATTATCATTGTTTGGAGTAACATTTGTGTACTTACCAATTATAGATCGGCATTGATTTATATTATGTCGATTATGATGATTTAGAGTGTATGTAATTTGCTTGTGATGGTGCTGTATGTAGTTGTGAATTGTACATTTATTGTTTTCTTTTGCGGTGTAATCGGCAATAGTTATTACTGGTAGCACTACAAAAGAAAACCGATCAATAGGCGCCGGTTGTTAGATTAAAAACTGACGTATTTTGGTCGGTTAATATAGATGTCGGTTGTAGCTTAAGTACCAAAACGATGCCTATAGTTAAGAAAGGGCATCGGTTTTTAAGCTAACAATGATGTCTATTTTGCTTCTACGCGTCGCCACACAACCAACGCGTATCGTCTTCATTTTTTACGTCGCCACCACAAGCATCGCCTTCAGAACTAACGTTTATTTAATAGAGTAACCAACACCTAAAGGGTTATTCTGTAGTAGTACTAAGTAGACTCTTCTGACTTTTCCCCTTTATAAATCTCAACTCTCCTCTTCTCTATTTCCCTTTAAGATTTACATTTTCTTCTTCAAGGACTAGAAAGCCTCCGTATAATCACCTTAAAAAAAAAAGAACTCATTTTTCTCTCTTCAAACTTCATGCCTAGTTCCCGTTCTCGTGCTTATCGTCGTCATTATCTAAACCTTACAGGAACAGCAATCCCAGCATCGGTATGAGATCATAGAGAGAATTGAGATTCTCTCTACTATAATTAGGGACGGAGGTAGAAATATGGTTCAGTAGGTGCGAAGTCTGTAAGAACATTTTTAACATGTAATTTCACTCTTTGTGAGCTTATACTTAGGTAGTTTTGTTACGTTGCTTTCAAAGTTGGTCACTTGAAATTTATAGAAAATAATTTTCAACAATTAAAATTTGCGCATGATAAATTTTGTTTACATTTAGTACTAAATTAAGGAATTAGATAAAATTCTTCAATATAGTTTCAGAGATTAAATTGTTAATAAATGAACCGATATCATATTTAAGCTAATTAATCTATAGTATAATATAATTTTATTTTTTCAAAGTAGCACCAATCCAATTTAGAGGCATAAACCGGTGGCAAATGAGACGATTGCCTGAAGCACTAAATAGTTGCAATTGAATTATTAATATATTGTAAGTAGGAATAAATTAATTAATCACTAGGCCCAAAAAGAAAAATAATAATGATTAATTATATATTAATAAACCCAAAAGAATAATATTTTGTACACCTAGTTACTCGAAAATTTTGGAAAAAACATTCCCTTTATTTTTGGAAAATAATAGCATTTCTTTGAATGGAAAGGGCATTATAGTCATTATATGTATATTTTATAATATCTCTTCAGATTTGTTTTTCTTTTCTTTCTTGCCAGTCGTCTTCTTCCCCATGTTTCTTTCTTTTTCCCCAAATTTCTTTCTTCCACCATTATTGACAAATTACAGCTCCACATTCGGCAAAAATTTTCAAAAATCCAGTGGCTGTGACTACACTCACCCGTTCCCATGTAGATCCGTCTCTGACTACAAATGTCTAAAGAGCAATCTACTTACCCGAAGACAAAAAAAAGGTCAATCACTATACATAATTGACAATTAAAAAGAAAAAAAAAAAGAAATACACGTTAGTTGTAGGAAGAAGCGACGCATATTAAAAACATAGTGGAATTTTTGTAATAAAAGCATGAAGAATACACATCGGTTTCGTGTAGAAACCGATATGTATACTTATAGGTGTCGGTTGATAAGAAATAACCGACACCTAGTAACCGACGCCTATTGTATTGATGAATACACGTTGGTTAGTTATAGAAACTGGCGTGTATACTTATAGGCATCGACTGCCTAGAAACAACCAACGCCAATTCTATTCTCCATGAAGAATACACGTCGGTTGCTTATAAGCAGCCGACGTATATTCCTTTGTGTATAACACCCCCACAACACAAGCAGAAACAAAAATCTCAATGACGTCACTATTTCACCCACCATTTCTCAATTTCTCAAAGACATCACTCTTTCACTCGAAATTTCTCAAAGACACAAGGAAATCGAATCCCAAAGCTTGGACGCATACCTCTTTCTCTCCCTCGCGTGCACAGTCCCCTTTGCAGTCCCCTTCAAAGGTGCAAAATTTCGAATCCTAATTTTTAGGGTTTTTGTTTTATTTATTGAAAACAAGTTTCAAAGATTAATTGGTAGATTATATGTAGTTTCTTAGGCTTTATTTCTTGAATATATGCATACATTGTTATGGGTATGAGTAGAAATTCATTAATTTGTGGAATTTTCATGGATTTAAATAGTATTCATGAATTTTCAGAATTTCATGAATTTTTTTAGCTTTATTTGTTGAATATATACATACATTGTTATTAATAAACATGGTTTGTTTTAAAAAAAATAATTAAAAATGCAAAAAAAAAACAATAATTAAAAATGGTTTGGGTAGAATTCATGTATTTGTGAAATTTTATGAAATTTGGACCAATCTTGTATTCCACATGTTTGATAAAAGGTCTTACAAACATTTGTTTGAAATGTTTCCACACTAATGAGTTTTTTGAGCTTTATTTGTTGAATATATACATATATGGTTATAGGTAAACATGATTTGAGAAGTATTGTGAATTTGTTGTTTTCTTCTGTAGTGTTACGGGCAGTAGGTACTGCTGAAGAAAACAAGACAATAGGCATTCGTAATGCATATTGTCCACTTTAGCCATCGGTTTCTCTGCCACATCGACACCTACTGTAGTCTTTAGGTGTCGCCAAACAACCGACATGCATTCCTTTCACTATGTGCATCGCCGCCAATAGCATCACCTTAAAAACCGGCTAATATTTACCATAGTATTTGGCACCTAAAGTGCTATTCTATAGAAGTGACTGAAGCACAAAACGTTGAAACTAAAAGAGAAGATGTTACTGGAATATGTTTCTATGAAGGCAATCCCCGATGGAATTTTCCTATAAGAATCCATGATTCTTGACCAAGAAATAATGAGAAGTGTTTCTTGTTATATGCAAGGGCTGGAAATATTGTTGAAATAATAAAGACTTTCCACCCATATCCTAAGCTTTACTGCGTTCCATGCCATATATGTCTAAAGAATCGCTAGAGAAATTGAGGCATATTGCATATAAAGAGATGGCAGACAAAAAGAAAATGGAGGGAAAAGGGTTTTGAAGTTCTTTGAGGGGATATGGAAATCTTTTTTTGCAAAGGGAAAGCATTTGAAAAAGAAGGGAAATAAATCAGAAGATGACGAAGAGGAGTAGCCATTTTTGCCTGAGTTCGAACAAGTTGTGGTGAAATGCCTTGAAGCCAAGTGGGAGAAGAGGCAAACAGCAAAGCAACTTTTGCAGTTCAAAATTTTTCACAGAAGTAAGGACTTGAAGTTCTTCGAGAGGGTTGTGTTGAATGGCAAGAGAGAAGTGGGTATTTTCTATCTTGAGAAAGAGATATAGTTCCGGGTAAGATGGGGAGGTCACGGTGCAAGAAGGAAGAGAGGCAATAACCAAATCAATTACTAGCAACTTAGATTTAAAGGGATCTGAGGGCAATTTTGAAGGAAATGATGTTGTTGCGAATTCGACTCTATTTTATTATTACGCTTTTATTATGTAAACCACGCTTTTCTTTTCTAGAAGCATATATAAGGCTTATTCCACGATGGTTTCAGAAAGAAGTGATGCATATGAAAAACATAGTGGAATTTTTCCTAATAAAAGGATGATGAAGAATGCACATGTAGAAACCGACCGACATGTATTCTTATGTGTCAGTTGCTAAGAAGATCGTGTGGAAGAATACATGTGGGTTTCTTATAGAAACCAACGTGTATACTTATAGGCTAAGTTGCTTAGCCTATTGTATTAAGCATGAAAAATTCACATCGGCTGCTTAAAAAGCAACCGACGTGTATTCCTTTTCGTATAACACCCCCAAAACATAAGCAGAACCGAAACTCTCCCCCAAATTGACATCATTCTTTTGCCCACCATTTCTCAATTTCTCAAAGACATCACTCTCACTTGAAATTGCTCAAAGATACAAGGAAATTGAAGCCCAAAGCTCATATGCACACCTATTTCTCTCTCTCTTTCTCTCTCACGATTTCTGCCTTCAAAGATGCGAAATTTCGAATCTCGATTTCTAGGGTTTGTGTTTTATTTGTTGAAAACAAATTTTAAAAGTTAATTGGTAGATTATATGCAGGTTCTTAGGCTTTATTTCTCGAATATATGTATACATTGTTATGAGTATGAGGAGAAATTCATTAATTTGTGGAATTTTCATGTACTTGAATAGAATTTATGAATTTTTGGAATTTCATAAATGTTTTGGGCTTTATTTGGTGAATATATACATACATTGTTATTAGTAAACATGATTTGGGTAGAATTCAAAAATTTGTGGAATTTTTACGGAAGTTGGAATAATCTTGCACTTCACATGTTTGATAAAATGCCTCACAAAGCTTGTGAATTTCTTTGGCTTTATTTGTTGAATATATATATGTACATTGTCATGGGAAAACATAATTTGAGTAGTATTGTGCATTTGTTATTTTCTTTTACAGTGTCACATGTAGTAGCAATTGCTGGTGGCACTATAAAAGAAAGTAAGACAATAGGCGTCGGTTGTATGGTTGAAAGAACCGACGCTTATAGTTGAACAATAGGCATCAATTTCTTCCCTAAAACCAATATCTATTGTCTACAATAGGCATAGGTTTCTCTTGTCTACTTTAGGCGTCAGTTTCTCTACCACAACCGACGCCTATTGTAGACTGTAAGCATCGCCAAACAACCAACATGCATTCTTTTCACTATGTCCATCACCGCTAATAGCATCACCTTCAAAATTGACGCATATTTACCGATCTAACCGACGCCTAAAGTGCTATTATGTGGTAAGTGAAGCATAGAACATCGAGTTATAAAAATTGTGCTCGTATATTCAATTTTGCTTTCTGTGTTATTGTGCCAAATCTAGAGGAAAAATCCTATGATCTGGATGTGTTATTTGCAGTTCAGGAAGAAGGTGAATCGAAAAAAAAAGTGTGACAATATACTTGACTATCTTGGGTTTATTCTTTTGTCAACAAAAAGATAGAACTTTTTTTAAAATTGAATTGAGTAGGCTAAAAAGAAGAATTATTATTCTACATATTCTAAGAACAAAGTGAATTCTATTTCATATTGATTAACTCAATAGGTAATGGAATTCATTAATTTGATTTTTGAAATGAAATGAGTCAATTTTCTAATTTCGCATAACTGAGACTTGTTAGGCAGCTCACAAATGAGGTGTGGCAAATCCTTTCTAGGTTAGAAAAAGGACCAGTGCAATGACTCAAAAGCATAATCTGTTCAAAACCTTTAAAAGTCCTTGTGAAGTTTCCATGGACTATCAATACCAAAATTCATGTGCAAAAAATGTAAATGTTAATGTGGATGCGGAAATCTTCAAAGAGCAAAAGAGGGCTGGTCTCAGTATTGTTGTTTGAGATTATTCTAGTTCTTTTGGTGCAACAAAGATTGTGCGGGTTTTGGGGGAATTCAAACCATCAATGGCTAAAGTTTTGGGAGATAGGGAATCTCTCAGTTGGGATAAAGCTCAATGTTTCAACTATGGAATTGGATGCCTGCATTGTCTCTAATGCTCTTTCAAAGGACGTTTCTGATTACACACTCTTTGGAATGATCATCAAAGACTGTCGTTTGTTGTCAAATGAGATACAAAGTCTCAAGTTTGAGCGGATAAGAAGATTTCCAAATCGTGTTGCCCATGCATTGGCTAGTGTAGCATATTTTATGTCAGATTCTATAGAATGGTTTTTCTTCCTTCTGCATTTTATTTATGATGTATTTCATTCTAATTCTATTAATGAATAAATATTCCTCTTTCAAAGAAAAAAAAATTGTTAAAAGAACCAATGGAACAAATATTCTGGGCCTCCCATAGAGGGGATAAAGGAGGAAGAGATTCCACCTCAGAAAGTAACAAAGAAAAAGCCCCATTGATTGAAGAAATTACAACCGCTTCTGTGAATGATCTATTTGAAGCCAGAGAGTGCTTTGTTCCAATTAATGAAGGCATGCAAAGCATTCTTTCTGATTGAAAAGCTATCTCACTTCATCAACCAATCATAGATATGGACTTGAACTCGGAGATTGCTTTGAGAAACTTAGTTGCAAATGAAGCGTGCCGGCAATCAAGGCCTTTGGTTTTGGGGTGTTATATAGAATTAATGATGTGAAATTTCTTAGAGAAAGAGGGATTATTATCGACCATTTGAAGAGTGATAAGGAGTTAGTAGACCTATAGAATGGAATGAGCAAGTCTATCAGATTGACTAAGGTACATTTCATTGATAATGTAACTGGAGATGTGAACAAGTATTACAATGGAAGGTAGAGGATAAATCAAGAAAAATCATGAAGAAATATGTGTTTGCTTCATGGCATGTTCTCACTCCTTCTTGCTGCCATTTTTCTCTTATTGCTCCTGTCTTTACAAGCATTTTGCCAGGTTTATAGCTGCGGCTGAATTTTCAGATTAGGACGCTTGAACCCGTGGTAACTGGCTAGATCGCGGTCTTGTTAAATATTCACTCTTTGGTTCATATCAATAATAAGTTCATTTAGAGGTCTTGTATCTCATGTGTGCAAGATATATATGTTGTTTTCTTTAGTTAAAGTGAAATGATTTTTGTTACCTTCGGTGCATCATCTGGATGCTTCTTTGTTCTTTCTTGGTTTTAATTTTCAATTTTGGATTTCATTTTTCCCCCCGTTTTTTGGTATGTGTAGACATCAAAAAAATTTAAATAAAAATTATTTGGGCCAGGTTTAATTTTCTTATTAAACCCAATTAATTTTTGAAGTCAAATTAAAGTCCAATTAAATTGATCAAATTAAATTAAAAAATCAAAAGCCCAAATTTTGGCCCATTTCGTTGGCCCACTCTACAGCCCATGATGGTGGTCTATATAAACCCCATTAGTCTTAGGTTTTGGGTTCCAGAATCATTTTTTTCCTACAAAAACATTTCAAGGAGAAAAGAGAGCAGAATTCTCTCTAAGTCTAAGAGAATCAAATTCTCTTTAAGTCCAAGAAGATCAAAATCTTCTTAAATTCCAAGTCAAGTTTCAAAGCAAATTCAAAAGCAAAAAGCCGGAAAATCAAAGGAGACAAAATCTTCTTTAAATCAAATCAAATCCAAATTCGAAAAATCTACAAATCCGAGGCTTAAGTCTCAAATTCCCCAAATTCCAAGTTCAAATCTAGAAATCTATGAAAATCGAGGCTTTGAGTCTCAAATTAATTGCAAATCGAATATCAAGTCACGTGGAAATTCGTCTTCAAAGTTGGAATCGTCAATCAGAGAAGTTTTGCAACCTAGCAAATTAAAAGAGCATTAATCCACTTGAGTTTTTATCAAATTCAATTTGTAACGAATTTCCGTATTATTAATTTTAATACAAAGGAAATTTGTTTGCCACAAATTTCTTAGCATGCCCAGTGAGACACTCTTGCCTCTCACCTCCTGATTCCGTAAAATTCTTCAATTTCAAGTACCAAAATCGCAATGGCAAGCGATAAAGGAAAGGAAATCGTGACTCCCCTTGAAGAGACATTTGCTGATATTTTCCACTCAACACACGCCCGGATAAGGACCGGGGAAATTCAATTGGTTTCACGATTGAGAAAGTGCTCAAAAAAGGGCTGTAAGTCCCTCAAAACCAAAAAGAGTCCGGATCAACCTCAAAATCTCTATACATGGGAAAAAGTCCCCATTCTCATTCTGTTTCAAGCAACGGATCGGTTTCTAAGTCTACTCGGTCAAACTCACCTCCATGAAAATGGGGTGACTATAGTACTTTGGTGCTGCTTGGATAATCACAAGGTGGATCCTTAAAGGGGTCTATCCCTTCAATTCCTTCAAGTACACCAGTTATTTTTAGGACATCTGCCCTATCTTTTGAAGGTACCCTTTCCTCAAGAAGTTCTAAATCGCTAGGAATTGCTAGAAAAGCTAAAAAAAGAAGAAGGAAAAATTATTGAAGAACAAAAAAAAAAAGAAAAAAAGAGCAGGCACACTAAGAAAAGACAATGAAAGTTCATTGCATCGCAATGAAGAAATACCTAAATTTCTTTTTCGAGATGATATATCCAATTGTTCATCTCCTAAGGGCATATCACAAAGACTCAAATCATCCTTTGAAATTCCAGGCTTAATCTTTTAAAGGTTTTGAATGTTAGAGTTTCTTTGGGTTTTCCCATTCGTTTACTTTTGATAATTCGAGCAAAAAGGACCTAAATTGACAAATTTGGTGCATCATGTACTATACAAAATTTTTTATATAAAGGTTAAACAAAAAAATAAATAAATAAAATAAATAATAAAAATGTACCTGGTCCTCATAACTGCTATCTTATGGGATTATCTGTACTTTGGAGGCTGGTACAGATAGTTTTTCTATTGGTTTTGGGGTGGAAACAATGGTTGTTTGGTTAAGGGAGATCTTAAGTTTTTTTTAACCTTCCTCATTTGTAAAAGTTACTGGTATTTTATGAAAGACCTCTGTAGGAACCTCAATAGGAAGGTCCGACTCTTGAGTTTTATCTTTCTTCTCCTGCTCTGATTGACCAAGGATGAAGTTGGAGTTTTCACTCGATGACAAAAGTTGCACTGGGATCTTCTTGTAGCCTGGTAGCACATGGGTTCTCCACCAATGCTGATAATCTTTATCAGTGAAAAAATTGTGTTTGAAACATACTTCGGGACATAGAATGTTGACCAGCTTCCAGTTCAGATAAGAGATAACCAAGCTCGATAAAGGTTAACATAATTGATATCGAGAGTCAGTTTCAATGGAGAACCTTGAGTTTTTTACCTAAAGCCAAGTTGTCTCGCAAATCTATGAGGATTATAGGCTTCAAGAATAAAGGGAGCAAGTCTTCTATAGTAGGAAAGATACCCTGGACGGATATTGATCATGAATTATGTAGTCTCTAAGGTGGTATGACCATCATCGTTACGATCTCCTGAAATAGGAATTGAAGATATGGGATTCCAACAAAAGTCATTTGGTCACATGTCACCCCGAAAAATGTTGCGACAATCCACTGCACCCTGTTTTCCAGGATTGGAAAGCATTCAAAGTATCTGCATACCTCGTAATAGTGGAAATTTTAATACTATTATCAATACGATCATAGATTCTATGAGGAAAATAGGTAGCAGCCCAAGCATGGAAAAAATGTCCAAGAAAATAATGGGAAATCATGCCAAGGTCAGTCCCACCAAGGTAATGCGAGGTCTGTGTCCTCAATAAATGCTAGCCAAAACATGTGGGACAAGGCTATAAGTGCATCCGGTAGCCATTTTGGCAGCGATCTTGAAGGTGCCTAACCTGATATAGTTATCTCCCGAAGGGAAAAGAAAATGACATAACCAAAGAGAGAGGTAAGCAGCAACCTCTAGTTCTCATTTTTCCCTTTCAAAAAATTCCAAAGAAATATCCTGCCAATGGGATTGATTCTTATAATAGGGTGCTTGTGGTTTGTTTAAATCGAGAGGTCTAATTATCTTAGTCCTCACCGGCCCTTTTTGGTTCTTTTTGTAAGGATATTAGCAACCATTGCATCCTTGTAAGTTTTGGTTTGTTAGGGGTTCGGAACAAAGTTTGCATGATGAAACCAAAAATCAATCCACTCAGAATGAGTGACACGGTCAGACCCTTTCTCGTCAGCAGTTATAGAGTAAACATTGAATAAGTGTAGATAAAACTTGGGAAGTAAGTCTGTCTGCTCGAAAAGGGTTGGAACTACCTCTTCATAATAGTCACTTGAAATAGAGAGGTCAGTGATGATCCTCATATCCCAAAGAGAAATACCAATTTTGCTGTCAGCTGTTACAAAAGCATTGGCCTCAGGACACCAAACTTCAAAAAGCGCCTTGTAAGCGGAGTTGGGACAATGGTAGTCTTTCGCTGCAGCTTCAATGGCACGAGCCAAATCTTTTCTGCTCTCCTTGATAAGCGATTTTTGGATCCAAAAGGACCATTCCTAAAACTTTAGCAAATAAGTTATCTCTCTACAAGATTTCAAAGTACTTTCCCATCGAATCTCCTCGTCGTATATTCTTTCACAAATAGTGGCACGGGGAATAAAATCCATGTTTGGAGCATGATGTGGTGGTAGGTATAAGAATGGTCAAAAACCATCCTTTTTGGCTAGACGTAGTAGCATGTGAAAAAGTGCTTAGAGTTGGCATGTCTATTGGTGGTGGAAAATCAAAAGTGAAGGCGCCAATGTATCTGTCATTGCCATGTAGGTGCAAATCATTAGCTCACCCTGCTCTTGATTAAGATATTTCACGCCTGTACCTTTGAAAGAAAGGTACGTTCTACCCTGTTTTATAACTTCCTCAATTCCAGGCATGCTGTAGGCCTTGCTTGATTGAGACATTCCTAAAAAGGAGAAAAAAAATTATCATGACCAAATATTAATCAAAGAAATTTTCAACATAAATCAAGTTGAAAAAAAATAAAGTAAAGTCAAATTAAATTGAGATTAGTTATCTAATCTTGTCAAAAAGGATTGTTCAAATCCTAAACTTCAAAAGAAAATTCAATTTGGAAAAGTCTAGACATTTGTCCTTGACATTAAATATCTTGATATTTAGAAGGGCTGGTCTTTAATTACCAAGGATGTCTCAAATTTACAAGGTTCAAACCTTTATTTGACACAATGTCTCAAACATCAAAAGGAATGATCCTTAAGGAATTAATTTCTTAAGTTTTAAGAGATTTAAACCTTAGTCTTTGACATAAGTCTTAGACTTCAACAAACCTAAATCTCGGTATTACACCGACAACTTCTTTAATCATTAAGTTCGAGTGGAAAAAAAAAGAAAGGATTTAAACCTTAATCTTCGACATAGTCTTAGATTTTGAAGGTCTAAAACCTTATTTAAAAACAAAAAAAGACAAAAAGGGTGTTTGACGTACGTAAGGGGGGAAAAACTCAAAACAAAGGTTGGGCAATTCACATCCCTATCCTTGGAGAGAGAGAGGCCAAAAAATAGGAAAAAAGGTTGGACAATTCATGCCCTGTCTTTCGAAAGAAGAAGAAAAAAAAGGTATGGGCAATTGACGTCCCAAACAAAGAAAAAAGGGCAATTAATATCCCTAGGAGGTAAGAGAAAAAGTGGGAAAAGTAAAAGAATTACTAGATTTTAACATTCCATGCATGGGATTATTGTCACGCCCCTGTTAACTTTACAATATTTTCCGAATATCTTATGGGAATTTACAAATTCTGTAGCGGAAGCTTTTATTCAAATAACGGGGATGGGACGTGCGGAACAATTCAATTTATCTTATCTTACAGAGTTTGATAGACAAAGATAATTTTATAAGTTAACAAATCGTCAATCTCTTAAAGAAACATTTAAGCTAGGTTTTCAAAAATATATAGAACACAAGAAGTTGTATTGATAAACATATTTCATTGATTACCAAGGTGGGCCAAATCATTAGAAAACTTTTACAGTGAGAAGTAGAGCTCAAATCAATATAAAGATTATAACTCACTATTTTCTTATATATTATAAGATGTAAAAACATTTATACTATAGAGATGGGCATAAAAGTATTAAATTCATGATAGTTTCAATGACAGGTTTACACCACAAGCACAACTCTACTCCCGTTTGCGAGCACGATCCAACTCCCAGCTTGCCCTGCCTTTCAATTGTTATAACTCCAATATCTACAAAAATTGTAATAAATGGGGAGTGAGTACAACGTACTCAGTGAATAACATAATCCTTTGATTCACCTTTCGTTTAGGAAACTCATTTCCAAAACAAATCATTGCATGTACAAAGCTTTTCAATGCACAAAAGGGCCCTATCGCTAGTTACACTACTACCCGTGGTGCGCGCCAGATTCATATCAATTCGTGGATCCACAATGATCCCCGGTAGACCCATACCGAGATTCCAATTCAAAACAAACTCCACACTAATCTCCCCTATTCCGGGATCATTGAATAGGTCATATTGCAGGAAACAAATCAGAATGGCCAAGACCATACCATCACAAAGCAATTCAAAACGGGTAGAGCATTAACTAGCGATACAAATGCAATAAACAAATCTTTCTTTCAATAATAATGCATTCAAATCCATGTTTGTCTCATCAAAACCATCAATCAAATACACACTTATCTTATCAAAACTTTATGCATGTAGAAAAGGAATCAAAGTATCAGGTTACCCACCTCAAATATTCTTCGAATAATCCACGTGAAGAAGTATCCTTAAAGCCTTGATAT